>OZ007576.1:28205745-28210745 GCA_963931925.1 Onchidella celtica | reverse complement strand
AGGCGAAAGCGGGGTATTACTATCACTGCAAGTTAGAAGGTCCTAGGGATCGGACCTGTGAATAAAAGCCCATCGGGCGGACATAAAGGGGAAGCAGTCGAGAAGACTAGTGAGAGTCTTTCCAGTTATGACTGGTATGTAGAACGTTGATTGATTATTATGATTGATGTATTATATTATATTCGTCTATTACCATGATGTAAATAAGTATATGTGAGGAATGTGGAAGTCCTTGATATTGGATATAGCAATGTGCGCCACGAGCGATAGATGAAAGTGAGTTCATGGATTTGTAGCGCGAGTGAGTAGTGTGTACTCCGATGGAAGTGTGTTACCGTAAGATGTGTGGTGAGTGAAAGGTGAACTAGTGTGTGTACGTTTCATGGGTTGTAAGGAGAGGTGGAGTGAATAGAAATGGTAGGATATTATACCAATGTAATGTTATTCTTGTAGGTGTCGGGGACGGGCCGCAGAGCCACCTCGATGAGCACAGGGGATAGGCCAGCATAGGGCCGGAGGCCACACATAGGCCAGAAGTGAGGCTGTCAGTGCAGGACAGTAGAGGCACATAAAGTCGTGGCAGTCAGGCCACGGACAGGGACGTAGATATGAGAGTGAATGAGATACTATATTGTTGCCATGTTGATAGGCTAGTGAACTGATATTATGTTGTTGCCATGTTGAGGGCTAAGGAAATAATAATGTGTTATTGCCCTGCTGAGGTGCTAGGGGAGTGCTACGGTGTATGACAATAGGAAGGTGATGTTGAGAGACTGCGGTGCCAGTGAATCATTAATGTACTATTAAGACCCTGAGGGGAGAGGCTGAGGCCGAAGTGCCTTTAGGAGTAACTACCGGATTGTGGATCCGAGGGAGCGTGTGTGTGAGAATAAGGCCGTTGTACGGCAGTCATTTCAATAATATAATATATGTAATTGCGCTATTATATGTATAATTATGTTTAATAAATGTGTGAGTCTGATGGATTGTTCTGTTAAGTGTTAACTTGTTTGTTCGTGATTGTTGTCCTGTCATAACTTATTACATCTCCCAGTCTGGGATTTGTGACACAATCAACCAATCAATCAATCAATCAACCAACAATCAATCAGTGAATCAACCAATCAATCAATCAATTATTCAACAAGTCACTAGTTTAACACACACACACACACAGTTGCTTATCGATAGTAGTTATCCCATTCATCATTACTCATTTATCATTTAGTTACAGAATTAGCCAATCACTCTTTCCATAAAGCTTTCACTCTTTCCAGCACTCATTTGTTCTTACTATCCGTCTTTCCTGCTATCAGCCAGGCAGCCTGTCAGCACATATGTCAAGGAACGAAACCTAGACATGTATGGCCGAATGCTGATGTTTTAAGTGTTTTGCCAGGAGCGAATCTTCTAACCGAGGAGTTCAAAGAAAATTCTGTAGTTTCCTGCAAACGTCCATATTTTTTTTTTTCCCAAAGTCAAGGACTTTCACATGCAAGACAAATCAAGTTGGTCACGTAATATTGCATGTTCATTGCACAGAAGACAGATAGGGGAAGGCAAAAAAGGAACACTTTTCTCCGTTTCTCCTTGCCGGGGCCCCTGGTGTACGCCCCTGCTTGGCAAGCTCAAACACTTCAAGTCTCTCGTAGGCACACAAAATGTCTTCCGTGTGTTTTTAAAGGTCTGTAAACCTATTTGTGGACAAATCTGGCAGGGCGAGAGCGTGCGTGTCATAAGCAAGTGGGGGAAATGGCGTCTGTGCTATCCTGTGTGCTGAAGCGGCAGTCTGGCTGCGTTGTGATCGAGAGAGCGAGGACGTTGTACCTGTAATAAATCAGAGAGAAAATCTGGTTAAAATAAAGGATTTAACTTGTTGGCTATGGATGTAGTAAATGTTTCTATTGTCGATGCTTCTATATTTAATTATTATCATTGTAGTTATGAATGTATTCCATTTCATTTGTAATTAAAAAAAGAAAAAAATGCTTGGGTACAGGTTATTGTTTTTCTTTTTACCCTCCTCCGTCCGTGTGTTTTTGTTTTGGTGTTTTTATGGGTGGGATCGGTGACACCCTACAGCTATTGTAATCTGCTTTGGTTGTTAATATCATGATTGTTACAGTATATAATACTATTATGATTATACTTCTGTACTATCATTATTAAGACTGCTTCTGTAGATATCTGTCCTGTTGTCGTCCGACAGTATTACTTGTACTGACCCCCCCCCCCACCCCGCCCCACTGCCCACCCCACACACACATTATGTTCTCTCACACCCAAACCGATCTCTTGAGTACCTGGAACCCGAGGGAGATTGTGATCCCACTGTATTGAGGAAGACAAGAACAGAGGCAACGCAAACCATTATTTTGTACGTTGTTGTATAAAGTTGTCAAGGGCAGGGCAAAGAGATACAGGCAGACATTCAGGCAGACAGAAATTTGCAATTTGTTCAGATTGAAAATAAAAAGAGAAAGAGAGAGAGAGGGGAAGGGGAGAGTCAGAGAGAGAGGAGGGAGACAGAGAGAATGGGAGACAGGTAGAAACAGAGACAGAATGAGGAGGAGGCAGAGAGAGAGACCGCGGAGGGGGAGAGGGGAGAGAAAGAGAGCCTATCATTTAAGGTGTTAAATTGACTGATTAAGAAACCAATGTAATAATATTACATTGCGTACTTTTTACATATTATCATAAAACGTATTATGTAGCGTTAGGTTTTCACTGCCTCCACTGGAAGAAAAGACCAACAATGGATCACGAAATACATTGACATTGTAATTGTTTTCATTCATTTTCTCAGCGGTCTTGCACAGGTGAACTGACGGCGTGCATGGCAAGGGAAATAACTGAGGAAATTGGCAAGCTCAGGCTAAGGGAATTAATAAATGTCAAAACTATTGTAGATCAAATCACGAGTTGGTTCCCTTGAAACGGGCGCTGTTACGAACTGTCCGTGTTTACTTATAGATATAATTATTAAATTATGAGCCTGGCAAACTCTTTGTCTAATTATTCAACGTCGGAGTAATGGTATGGTTAAATTGATAAATTTTAAGGTTTCGTTAAATTTACTCTTTTAGGTATTGGCATGTTCATTTCCAACGTTTGGATTACGCACGGCAACAGTTCAATGTTTTGCCCAAGCAAGCCAAAGACTGAATAAATATGAATGTAATATAATGCCAAATTTGCAGTTATTATATCACTATGAGGGATGAAAACAGGGGAAGGGGGGAGGAAGAGAAAGAAAGAAAGAGAGAATGAGAGAAAGCGAGCACGAAAGAAAGAGAGCTGGGGGAGAGAGAGAAAGAGAGAGAGTGAGAGAGCAAGAAAGAGAGAGAGAGGGGAGAGAGAGAAAGACAAAGAAAGAAAGAGAGAGAAAGGCACAGAGAGAAAGATAGAAGGAAAGAAAAAGAGAAAGAGACAGAGTGAGAGATGGGGGAGAGAGTGAAAGAGAGAGAGAGAGAGAGAGAGAGAGAGAAGGGGAAAGAGAGAAGGAGAGCGTTGTCTATCACTGGCCTGGCCCTATCCTACAACAAAGATCATGTAGACAATCGGAATCTGTGTTCAGTTGGGACTATATACAAATCAAGGGACACCGATGACAGCTATGGATCCAGTACCACTTTGATGTTTATGTAGGCTTTTGCGTCCAATGTGGCAGATTTATGGTTAGAAGTGTGGTAAGTTGAACTGTGTATGCTGGTGGCTGTGATAGGACATACTAGCGGTCTGTCTGTTGTGTGAGGTTATTAGTTGCTTGGTTGGTCTGTTGTCCTGCAGCTGGTGATTGAGAGATGTCAGGTTAAAATGACAAAGTGACAGACAGTAGGAGAAACTCCCATACTGGAGACACACATGCCATATGGATAATTCACCATCAAAGTTACAACAGAAAATATAGGGATTTGGTGGTCACAGCAGTTAGTGTAGGCTCTGCACCCAGGCAGCCATTTCACCGTGTTATGACCAGTATGCCCCTACATGCAACATTAACGTTTGTACACCGTTTAAGTGATAGGAATGGAAAAAAGTGTGAAGCCGCGCCTGCTGTGGTAACAGTGGTGGTGCACTAATGGCAAAGACAAAATATGGTAAAAAGAAAAAGTTGCGTGTAGCACAACTTGGTGTAGACATAATATCAAGATGATACAATAAAACGCAAATGTCAAGGAAAGACAAATCAAGCTTTCAAGCCGTGCTGCGATTCCACAGATTTTCTCTGTTGTTGTTTTTTTTTTTTATATGCAATAGTGACAGGTATTATCTCAGTCGTGACTCGCGAGGACAGAGAACTGTATACATGTATATAAATATATAATTATGTATTTTTTTTTTTCCAAAGTATGATAATGTGCAGTTTTTCTTTTATTGTAGTCTTCGTGCTTCTTCCGTCCGCTGGTATAGTTAGATAGCTGTTAGAGAGCTTGACCAGGGCACTAGAGGTTTTATGTTCGAGCCCTGTTCGATGCGTAATTCCGCCTAATCTTTGACGGTATTCATTTTTTTTTTTTTTGTGTGGCACGCTTTCTCAGTGGCGGGTCTGCTAGGAAACACAAAAGCTCCAGGGCCCCTAATCCCGGCAGGGGCCAGGGACCCTAATCCCGGCAGGGCCTAAAGAAACTTTTTTTTTTTTAAATGAGTGAATTTTGGATGTTGCCCTATTGTTGCTGATTGCGAAGAGGCCCCGGGCACCGCAACAGTTCCAGCTTCAGGTCCCAAAAATGTAGTTCCGTGGCTGCTCCTTGTTCGACGATCTGACGGGCGTCCAGGCGTTGTCTCTGAATGAGCCCAGCTGTGTTGAAAAGGGAAAGCAAAACCCTGA
Source organism: Onchidella celtica (assembly GCA_963931925.1). Lineage (NCBI taxonomy): Eukaryota > Metazoa > Mollusca > Gastropoda > Systellommatophora > Onchidiidae > Onchidella > Onchidella celtica. Next base: position 28,205,914 of record OZ007576.1, on the reverse strand, counting down.
AACTTCATGTTTGCCATGGACATGGCACACGAAAACAATCTGACCAGCTGACAGTTTGACGCAATTACACAATTATCTCATGTCAGATGGGAGAGCGGGAGATTGGTAAGAGGAGACATGTGATGTCCATGAATTTATGCGAGGAGCAAGTTTTATGTTTTTGGATTTT
>OZ007576.1:27945745-28200745 GCA_963931925.1 Onchidella celtica | reverse complement strand
GATAATGAGAAAAACGGGGTTAGCAGTCTGTTAGGCTAAGCAGTACGTTTTGTATATTTATGACCCAAAGAGCAACATCATTTCCATTTGTTAGAAGTACACATTTTTATTATTTTGGCATATGGTATATTTTGTCCCTGGACTTTTGTGTCATTATCTTTGCAACCATTTGTATGTAATTGCGTATATGTGTATGTGCGCGCGCTTAGACTATACTTAAATCTTGTAGAATTTGAAGAACATAGTTCATTCTCTTTTTGTGTAGAAATTCGCGTTGTTTTTTTTTCAATGCAGCACGAATTCTCTTATTTTTTTCTCTCCTGTTGGGGGAGACTTTACTAATGAGCGTGTCTGGCCCTCTCACCTGTAGTCATGTTGTCAATGTGTAAGCATGTGAGTGCCTCTTGCCAGTGACGAATCTACTGTGAAACTAATGAAGCTTATAAGCTTCAGGGCCCCTAATCCCGCAGGGGGCCCGAAGAAACTTTTTTTTTTTTAATGAGTGAATTTTGAAAGCTGTCCTGTTGTTGCTGGTTGCAAAAGGGCCACATCACAGTTCAAGTTTTGGTGTCCCGAAAATGTAGGTCCGCCGCTGCTCTCAGGCTGACAAAGCCTTGTGTTCAGACTATCTCACGCTAACAAATGGCGGAATGACATGGGTACAGCAATTAAACAAAATGCAGTGTATGAAAATACACGGTGTTCTATTGACACTGTGGTTAAAACATTATCACCTCCGGTGGACCGTTGACACCTTTAGATGAAAATTTTCAGGCGCTGAATTAATGTTTCTATTTTGGGGGAGCTTCGATTAGGCGAACATAATGGTCTTGTTTTTATTCTTACTGACCTCCTCCTGCAAAATGACGACAGCAGCAACTTAATTCAGGTGGACATCTCAGGATAAGTATGTTGGTTTACTCGTAGCCTATCCCAGAAAGAGAGAGAGAGAGAGAGAGAGAGAGAGAGAGAGAGAGGGAGAGAGAGAGTAATATCCTTCAGCCATCTGTCATCATAAACTTGCATAGCTTGCATAGCAGAGACAAAAATGAAGGCAAAACGAGGGCTGGAAATGTTCGTTTGTCTATCCTGTCAACCAGGTATGACGACAATATTTGATTCTTTCTTATTCAGCCTTTCTAGTTACATCCTCCCCACAAGTCAGTGGGTAACTTTTGAGTAGCCTGGGCAAGATGAGTAGTTAGACAGGCGTGTGACCGAGGGATAATAATTATTGTTCCAGCAAGACAATTGACACAAAAAACAACAACAACACAATGCTGTAATTGTTAGTTTTCATTTTTGTTTGACGACTTCCATTGTCCGCCTAATTCTTTCGAGATTCATCTAACTGTAATCCATTTATCAAGAGTGTCCTGCCTCCCCTCCCCTCCCCCCCCCTTTTTTTTTTAATTTCCGATCTTTGATCCGTTCCAGTGCTGAGGGGAAGGGGCTTATACGTCTCTTCACCTAGACGTATAGCTGTTCACCATAATCACGTTTCGTTTTCTTTATGTTCCTTCACCTGTATCTAGAGATCTTGCTGTATCCGATTAGCTGTAATTCTACCTTATCCAGCCAGTTCTTGCCCAGTCCGACTTTAGGGCTCCTTTTTTTTTTTTTAACTGTTTCAAGCCCTGTCGAGACCAGCACAGAAATCCAGCAAGGCGAGTCTCCGTGTCGTCTCACCTGTCGCAAGGCTGTACAAGGCAGCGGGCGGCCCTCGCCACGGTCTCCCAAAAGCCCCACCGTCTCGCACGGGTCTCGTGGCAGCGCGCGGTTTATATGAAACCCACAGACGGCTTGTGGAATTCGGCTTTGCCAGACGACAAATAGCCACCGAGGGGAAGAAAAAAAGTGCAGTTAATTTTTTATTTCTCTTCGAGTGCGCAAAATTTGGCTTTCTTAAATCTGAGGAGCCTTGGCACCTCCTGAATAGAATTTGCCTGTAAAATCAGCTTGTGCGTGGAGTTTGTGAAAAGTGTCTTTTCTGTCCAAAATTTCCTGGATTACCTTACACCGAGGATATCCACAAGATGTCACCGCTGATTTAATGTGATTCTTTTAGTGTGATTCTTTGTGATCTTTGACCTGGATTAATCTTTAGTGCATGTTGTGAACCTTTGAACGGTAAATATTTGTTTCCTTGTGTTTTCTTGTTGTATTTGCACTCATTCACTCTCTGATCAGTTAGTGATATTGTAACTGTGCAACATGGGAAATATTTCAGTTTTAAACGACACCTAAGCTTGCCTCTAGGCACCCTGCATAATTATGAACATTTAATTAAACGCTGTAAGCTGATATAGATCTAACCGCCGGCCTGTAACAAGGTCAACATGTGGCAAAATCAAATAGGTGTATATATATCCAAGCCTCGCATAAGAAATAATACAGTAACGAAAAAGAAAAAGTTCTTTGTAGCAAAGCCTCAAGTAAGAAATTATTATAGAAACAGAAAAAGATAAAGTTGTCTGTAGCAAAGCCTGGCCTAAGAGATAATGCAGAAACGACAGACTGTACCGTTTCTGTATTATTTCTAAGACGAGGTTTTGCTACAGACAACTTTTTCTTTTTGCCCCATTTTGACATTGCTTCAAGCCTTTGCTGCGACCCCGAGATTTTCTATAATTTTTTTGTCAATAATGATTTGGCCTTGTGACAGCCAGACTGAAGACCGTCTAACAACCCTCTATATAACTATTTTATTGTGGTCTTTTGTATATATTTTCTACACTATAGTTATTATAACTGGAATACAAATTAGTTCAGAAAAACTTTTTAGCACTTTAAAAATCGTTATTATACTATTTTCATTCGTAAGTTATGATGCAGCGGGCACTGAAACAAACAGATTATTAATGTTAATAATTAGCTAAATAAATAAACACAACGTTTGGGAACAACTTACAGCACAACAGTACGTTTTGTGTTGTAGAAGTAGTAAATAACTACTATGAATCATAGAATCTCCCTGGACGATAAGTTACCTTACTTTGGGAATGATAGACAGGGGCGCTAGGGGTGAACTGGCATGAGGTCATTTTGATTTATTTTTCTTGGTGCGAAAATGAGTGAACTGTAAGTGTTTTCTATTATCTTTCTGAAAATCTCAAACATTGAATTTGTTCATAATAGACTACCAGTTTAGAAATGTTTGCTTCATTCGCAATTTTTGCTTCTCTTCCTGCAATTTTTGTCGTTTGGAAATCCAGCCCTTTGTTGTGTCTAACTCTGGAAATGATTATCTGGGAAGAATATCAAATCACCATCACACACATTTGACTTAGCTGCTGTTTAAGTAAGTTGATAACAATAACAGACACCAATGCCAAAACAAAAGAGGCTGCACTGCGGCGACCGTGAAACAAAGAGAAAATAGTCGGCGTTCGTTTAGGTAGGAGTGTTGTGGTCTGCGCAAACTGATAAATAATTCTGTCAGATGTTGGTCTTTGATGTGTAACGGTTAACCTGTGTCAACTTGTGCCATTGGGAAACCAAACACGTCACTGGCTCACAAGTCTGGAGGCAAACATGGCAAGGGGACACAACTCCTGATTCATAGACAAACCAACAAGTTGTCGCTCACCTTGGTGTACTATAGTTGCTCCTCATCCTCCAAACCACTTCTCTTTTATAATGATAATCTCTCTCTCTCTCTCTCTCTTTCTGTTTCTCTCTCTCTCTTTCTCTTTCTCTCTCTTTCTCTTTCTCTCTCTCTCTCTCGTTCTCTCAGTCTCTCTCTCTCTCTTTCTCTCTTGACTCTGTCTCTCTCTTTCTCTCTCTGTCTCTGTCTCTTTTTCTCTCTCTTTCTGTCTTTGTCTCTCTCTTTCTCTCTCTCTCTGTCTTCTCTCCCCTCTCGCTCTCTCCTATCAGTCACATTTGGACAAAAAGTCTTTCTATTTTTTTTACTTTCAGTTTTACTTTCTTTCTTTTTCCAAGACTACCCCTGATCCTTGCGGACAAGAAAGTGCAAAAGAAAGTTCTTCCTTTTTCAAGGAGTTTTGAAGACAAAAATTTTCGAAAGTTTTGAGATGTTCAATCTTTCAAGTTTCGTGAAACCTACATCATACCATACGTGTAAGGAAGTCTTTAGAAACTGTACACAAACCTACACACAAGACACGAAAAACAACAACAACATCAACAACAACATCGAATCTCCAAATCAAAGAAAAGGCAGAAATAGTAGGGGCGGGGGAGGGGGAGGAGAGGTTGGGGGGGGGGGGGTCTATGGCATGAGCGGACCTGAAAAGCGGGATATTCAGGCAGGAAAGTGAAGGGAAGAACAGGGAAAGTTTTGTTGTCTCAAGGAAAAAAAAAAACCTGAGCTTAAAAATGAATGAGAAAATGAAATTCAGACCTGCATATTTAATGAACCAGTGGAGTGAAGGTCAAACCTCTATTGTGCTGTGGGTAACGTTAATGTGACACCAAGGCGAGGGTGATGAATGAATGACCTGTGGAACACAGGGGCGTGTCACTGTGACAGTCCTCATCAATATTCTAGTCTGGAGGTTTTATGACGACGCTCCTAATTTATCAGATGAAACCTGGGTGGGGATCAGAATAGCTTGACCGAGAAAGAACAATCTATTCAGTATTTCCGTTCATACAATAGTTCACGGTTCAGCCCGTTAAATTATTCTGTCAGATATTCAGATAATTATTGTGTACTTTAAGCCAAGGTGTACTGGAAAAACGTTCGTCTAATCGAGTTAGAAATAATAATGAAGACAAGATGACCTGTGAAATAATTCTGAAGCTCAGCAGGGATTTGTGCATATTGTAACTAAAGACCCCGGAGTAACTTTCTGTGATCTAGGCTAGAGTATACAAGTGGTCACAGTCAGACTGGTGACGATGCAGTGGTGTTTATAATACAAGGCTGCTGTTATAAGTACATACGCTTCCCAGGCATTTTGCGCTACGGGCGCGTACGTGTAAGTACCTAACCCCGTCCTTATCCTCAGTCTTAAATCTTATCGAATCCCTAAACCTTTCAGCCAAAAAACAGGAGGAAAGAAAAAAGAAAATCTGAAACAATAGTTAATCATAATTAATTAAGGCTGTTGTCAGGGAGCCCTTTGAGAGGAACTCTCTAGCTCTGGAGTCACAAAAGGCTTTAAAATACGTACTAGTACCCCTAAGTTAAAATCGCTGTGAGTTCAGAGTTGACCACGTTTCTATGACAGCGAGCCTGGGCGAGGGCGGTGCCGGTGTACAAGTTGGTTTGTCCCCGGCGAACTGTGGACAAAGAAGAAACGCCGTGTTCTGTCGTTCTGCATCGGAACGTCATGCTAGACGTTGCCCCTGGGGTAAGGAAGGTTAAGGGGTGGGGGCATGAATAAGGTGTGATTAAAGATATTATGTTCAATAAGCTGTTATTATAAGTACGTACGCACCGGAAGCGTTTTGCGCTAAGGGCACGTAGGTTTACGTACCTATCCCTAACACCGTCCTTATCGTCAACCCTAAACCTTATCGATCCCTAACCCTGCCCCCCTACCCTTTCCAAAAAAAAAAAGAAGAAAGAAATAGGAGGAAAACAAAAAGAAAATCTGAAAAAATAATTACTTTAGGCTGTTGTTAGGAATATTTCGGGAAGATTTCTCTAGCTCTGGTCTCACAAACGGTTTTAAAATACGCACCCCCAGCGCAGCAAACTCGCGGGATTTACGTACTTGTAACAACATTCTTTCAACAAAGGAGAATCGCGGTTCTTACATGACAAAAAATCGTCCCACAGTTAGTAGTTCATAGAAAATTATCTTGACAAATCTTCCATCACTTTCCCTGGTGGGACTGTATTCAAGTATTGCCAGAAAGCTTGGTCTGTGCGGGCAGTGGGTGTTAGGAATAAGGGCAGAAAGGTACTATATTGGTAGCCGGGGCTGAGGCTTAAAAAAAAAATTTACAAAATGAAACTTGAAAGTTCTTAACCAGCGCTACCTTATTCATGTCGTGCTGGTCCTTTAGAAGTCAGATTAACTGATGAAAGTTTAACTGATGAAAGTAAGTTTTTATCTAAGAAGCAGCTGTGATATGCACGAGCACTAATAGATTTGCTCCACTTCAGAAGACTTCAGAAGACACCAGACTCACCGAATCAGTCGTGTGCACCAGTGGATACACATAATGTCTTGCTTTATGTTAAAGTTATCCGAGCACACCTGAAGCCTTTTTTTAAAAAAATGATTTTATGTCTTTAATTCTGATCACATGGCCGTTTATAGATATACATCAAACTAGATTTTTAAAAAAAAATACATCTGTACTTCTCTTTTGAAAAAAAATAATTCACTGTCTGAAACTATGTATTATAAGAAAAATCAATGTTATAATAATTATGGTCTATCCGCTAGGTAGAAAACAGTTGTTTCTTCAATACGTCCAGTTTGGCAACATAATATTATGTACGAAAATGGTGGCGTATCATTTTGCCGTAAGAATCACAATATGTTTTTTATTGTTTATATTGGACTCTGCCGAAATTGTTATGGTGAACAACCATTGCCGGTGAGCGTTTCATAGGTAGCGACGATGCAAAACCGCTGGTCAGAATATTTGAAGCCATTATGCATGCAGCACGGACATTGACCACCATGACAGACCATCAAAGGTCACGCACCTTAACATCCCCTCTCCCCTCCTCCTCCATACACACATCCTCATTTCTCACTGACTGTAAGGTAACGATGGGTGGTTGAGGGGTGGGAGACGGTTGAACAAAAAAATGAGGGAGGGTGGGTATAATTCATGCATGCAAGATTATAATGATTCCCCTGCACCGTATCGAATTACATACACGGGCGTGAGATCTTCAAGAAAATATGCCATTCATTACTCGCTACAGGCGTTTTCTGTCACTTGTCTCCCGACATAGGGATTAACTGTCTTCTCTCCACTTCTGACCCGTGGCAATCGGCGAATCTCACGTTTCAGTTTCACACATCTCATTGCTGTGTACCCAGTTTGGCTTCTTTCAAAACTGTAGAAATGTAAAATTGTGAAGTCGTGGTATAAAATTTCCAGAAACCGCTATATGGGTGCATCAGTGAGTCGAGTATAATAATGTTGAACGTGAAATCAAGTTTGCATGGAGGTTGGATTGTTGACGACATCAGGATTTTTAGTTTTTTCAGTGGCATGAGCATGAAATATAGAATTGCTGAGACAGGTGAAGTTGAAATGGAAAGATTCATGGAATAAGGAAAAAGTTATTCCAAGTACTTGAGATATAGTGATGGTGCTTGAGATAATATTGATGGTAGTGACTTGATAAAAGCAAACCCCATATATGCACAAAATATACGACACCAGTAGGCAGAGTTCGCTAATAAGACAACGTACGTGACATAGCCCAGGTTATCCCTAGCCTGTCTATCTTCATTTCCTGTCTCCAGTTCTTAACTGTCTCATGTCCATTGACACTTTCTTTTGCATCTCTTTTGTGCCTTTCTACTCCTCTACGCTCTGACGCTATTTTTGCTGTCATCCTTCGCTCGTATCTGGGCCCAGTCTTTCTACACTCTTATTGTCTTCATTACTCTTTTTCCCCTCTACCTCCCGTCCTCCTCTGTCTTCATCTGCCCATTTTGCCTCTGCACCATGTTTTCTGTGCCCACTCTTTTCTGCCTTCTGCCCTCCATTGGCCTGCATGTCTAACTGCACAAAGCGCCAAGTTGTCTATGTATTTGCTATAGCCAAGATCTACAGTACAGTGGCACGGGCCACGTCTCTCTTGTGTACGGAGACTCAAGTCTAAATCTCCACGCGTCATTGCGCTATTTGAATTTGGGAGATCCGTTGATCTTTACAAGTGGAGCCAGACGGCAGCAGGTTGGAGGTTGTCAGTACATGCAAATATGCGCCTTTGGCTCGACGAGATCAAGGATCTTTGCTGAGAAATTAGGGAGCAGATGGTGGCAATTTTTTAAAGTTTTAATTTTCTTTTTTGTAGTCTGCCAAAATCATTCAGAAAGAAGGAGGGGATGGCGCATTTTCTGGTTATTTGAACTGAAGTCCGGATAGTTTATTGTCTAGAAGATGTGACTCTGTCATTTTTTTTTAGAAAGCTTTTGAAGTCCATCAGAAACCCTTTTAGGCACCCCACCCCTCGCTCTCCCACACAATATTATAAAAGGTGGAAGCGCATATTCGTACAACATGTTGTGCACACAATTCGATGACGTAGAACACACAATGTGAATGAATCTTCCTCATTCATAGCAGAGCGCTTACATTTTAGACCAATCAGGTAGAGCTACCCCAGCCTACGTCATCGAATTGTGTGCATAACAATATTGTAACAGATATGCACTTCGATTATAAAAACTAAATCCACCTCTGGCAGATGCAAGGTAGCACATGTCTTGCCTGATGCTCTAGACACGTTGATTTTTGACTTCCGTTAAATCCCGACATAAATGACGACACTGAACGTCGTGATTGGCAGTTTGACAGAGGGTGTAGGGAAAACCGAAGGTAGCATTGTCTGTCCACTTGTGGTCACTGAAACAATAACAAAAAGTCCCTTCACGTGTGTGTATGGGGGTGGTGGGGAGGGAGGGGTAGTGAGAGGACGGCACCTGTCATATCTGCATGAGTGGAAGCATGCCAAGGTGGACTGAGATCTTTATGATGGAAAAAATCTCTTGAAAAAAATCGATTCAATCCATAATATAAAAGCCAAATTGTTCAGCTCTGTAATCTCACGGTGTGTGCATTAACAGCTTCTCGTGTTGCACACAAACCAACTACTCCCACCCGACCCTCGAGCACACACAAAATAACCATTTTACTTCAGAGTGAGCCTGAGAAAAGAAAGAAAGGAAAGTCAAGTGGGTTTGAAAACGGAAGTCACAATGAAACTGTTAATTTGTGTCGTCTGCTGTGTGACAAGTTGAAAAATGGGCCCGGGAGCAGACGATCCCACCAACAATGCTTACCGACGTAACATCCGGTGTGAAAATTGCCCTCTTTTCTTCAGGTGGGGTCCTTCTCTATGGTGCAGACGCCTTCAGCATGATAATGTTCGCACAGAACAAAGCTCCAAGCAGATTTTTGCGGAGAGAAGAAAAGAGATTGGTTCGCTCTAATCCGCTTTGGCCCGAGCGCGCGCGCATTCGGATATCTAAGACAGATTTTGATTGACATTGGTGCGCTTAGATTCATATCTTTGCCACACCATCCGGCACATAAAATGATTCACACGTTTAACGTGGCTCAGAGTGCGGCATACGTCGTCTGCCAGAGATCTTGCTAAGATTTCAACCATTTTCCTGTCATAAATTGCCATCTTTGTGGTGGTTGTTGGGATCTGGCTTTGTCCGGTTTAAGTTCATATCTGATCAGCACTGACGGACTATTGCTCACCAGTTGCGCAGCCCTTCACTCCCCGCACGTGTTAGTTCTTTTAGCGAGTTTGCCATTATGGCATTGTTTCACCGGGCCTGGCTGTATAAAGAGAAACAAATCACCAGACTTGTTGTTTTGCCATTTACGTACACCTGTTTCTACTGACATCATTATCACTGTCGGCATTATTGGTCACGTAAAGAGTATTGTTTAGTTGTCAATAGAATTTTATCACTTTCATATTTTCATGCCAACATTTCTTTATTCCAAGTTTGAATTTCATATCTTTAAATTTCAAAAGTGGTCCTGAAAGTGAAAGATAACAAGATTTTAGACATATTTCAAGGCTATCATTTGAAATGAGATTCCTTTTTTATTTTAAATTTTGTACTATTTATATCGTTGATCTTTTGTACAATACTATCTGGAGTAACTCCTTTTTTGAGCAATGTGAAATATTCAAATATTTGCATATGGTGTAAAAAAAAGACGGTAACACGATATAACCCAAGAATACTCGATAAAAAAAGAAACTTTGTAAAGCTGTTCTTTTGTTGTTTTTGTCTGTTCTTTAATCCGACAACTGACTGGTGGCAGCTTGTGTTCAATTATCAAGAACACCAGCGGTTTTCAACGGTCTGGATGTAAAAAAAAGTTGAATCGACCCAAGAAATGACAGACATTTGAGTCGACAGCGTTGTAATCATAAGTCACCATCGAGTCCGCTGGAAACAGTGTCGGGCAACCATCCGTTATTGAGTTACTGTATGTAACATCCACACTATTTACCTTAATTAATCTATTTCTACACTCGGTGTAGGCAGCTCTGGGGCACTGGTATGTCAAACAGTGTAAGCTTTAGGGTCAATAGCACCTGACAATGCGCCTTCAATAGTTGACGCGTACTTTCTGGAAAGGTTTTCAGCTTCTACAACACGCGAGCAAACAGTTCTGGGACATGTCAAGGGATTGAGCAGTCAGTGGCTCCACTACTCTTCCTTCTCCACAATTTTTACTGAACGCATCTCTGCCGGAACTCACCAGATCATTTTACATACTTAAACGGTTTTTTGTTGGTAAAGAAATTGTATACGAATGGAAGAGAACATTGGTTTGAGAGAAAGAACAAAATGAAATGGTGCACGGTGTGGAGCTGTCATAATGTTAGTGCAATCTACGATTGTGATATTGTTATTTTACCTGTCAAGTAACGACCACTTACTGACCCCAACAAACGGCAGGTCTTGAAGAAAATAGTGATGTTGGGTTTGCGAAAAGGATGAAAAGGCGCTTAGAGCAGTCTTAGGCACTGTATGAACAACATACAACAACAACAACAACAAAACTAAAAAGAAGAAAAACACTGCTTGTCATTATTGCAGGTCAAATAGGTGTTTACCAAAGTATCCATGAGAATACGAATCATCGTCATTTCTATAACGCGTTCTCCTCAAATATTCTACCATTTAAGTAATGTGCGACAAGCTCGATTATATGGCCACCTGTTTGAGGCCAGTTCAATTTGTTATTGTAAATTTATGTAAGGAGATATTTAACAACATTAGAGCTGTCGTCGGAAGTCTTATCTCATCAACCAAATTTGCTGCATTTGTGACACAATATAAACAATCCTATACTTCAGCTGTGGTCACCGAGTGAGAGGAGAAGCTCATGTATACTGTCAACTCCTGCATACACTTGGTGCGCGCTTTGTTTCAGACCTGGCATAAAAAAAAGTATAATAATTATATAATTATGTATCATTATATTATTATGAGTTGTAAACTGTAAACGACATAAAAAGGTTCCGCCTCTGGAACATTCGGGATGGACGTGAGAACACATTAACTCGCCGTGGACACGGCCCAGCGTGTGACAAAAACTGCCTTTCAAGGTTGAGAATCTTGTATTTAGCTGTTGAAATGAATAACCGATCAAAGGCTGAAGATTTCATGTTGATAAAGGGATTTGCATCTATCCCCTGAGACATCACCAACAAAAACCTCAAACGGTCTGGTCTTTAAGAGTAAGAGAAAAAAGATCTTCTTTCACAGAGACTCGTGAAACTGCGTAACCTTAACCTACTTGTATTACACCTGGAGGCTGGTCTAACTCATTGTCGTGTGGAGGGGAGATAGGGGTTAACGTCTAATTATGATCCGCAGTTGAAAACTACGACTAAATAGAGTTAATCTGGCGTGCAGTGGAGAGCGGCTAACGACCGTGGTTGACATCCTCAACGGATACTTGACACCTCTACAGAGCAGCTGTCATAGCCAAGGTGGTTATACTCGACACAAATATATTATAGCGAGATGTTGGAATAAAGTTTGGTTCCTGGAGAAATTGTTTTCTCTTTGCCTGTGCAGTTTTGCGGTTGAAAAGAAGGAACAAACAAACAAACAAAATTACGCAAGTTCTGCGCTGACAGGAGTATTGCACTCGGCATGTGGATATCTTATGATTTTTAATATTCCAGTCAATTCTAGAAATATACTGTCACAGCAATATCATATCTGTAACATCAACTTACTTGTAAATATTAATATAATATCCCATGGTCTTAGCTGTATTAAAGGTGTTTTATTAAGTATGTGTAGTGTGGTAGTGTGTTTGGGTGACATTTGGCAAAATATCGTAAAAACCACAGAAAAATTGTGGGGCCGCTGCAGGTATCATTTCTTACGCCAGGCTTTGCTACATACACGTTTCTCTAGTGGCCATATTTTGACTGGTATAATTGCGCATTTCGGAATATTATTCTTTGTCCCAAGTAGTGCGTCTCTTCTACCACACAGCTCCTGAATTTTAAATTGTGAGAAAAGAGTAGGTACAGTCAAGAGTAACTAACTTAGATAAAAGACAGATTATGATTTCATTACTTGGTTGAATAAGAGATAAGCTGATATTGCCATTGAATAGGCTAGCCAACCCGGAATCTCTGCGTCAATGGCTTATCCGGCAGCCATAGATCCTCTTCAATAGTCAAAACTACAATAGTCGCGACGAGCGGTACAAGAGGATTTTTTTTTTTTTTAGTTATCTCATGAATGAAGGAACAATCTTGAACCAAAATCTGTAATTATAAGCCTACTAAAGGATACCAGGATCAAGATTTTATCGTAACGAGATTGCACAGAAATCTGTCGGAGTGGTTGTCGTACTTTCCGGGTTTGCGTCGATCATTAAAATTTCCATGAATGGATTGCAGGGCAGTTTTGCATTCCTTCATACTGTACTAATTTTTATGTTTGCTTCAAGTTTAGGCAATTTGAAACTCTTATCTTGACTGGCACGGAGGTATTTGCTGATCGTTCTAATGTCTATTGTCAGTTTGTGTACACAGTGGTGATTATCTATTACCGGTGACAGGCGGAACTTGGATCATAACATGTTGACACAAGATCTCCTGTCTAATGCCACATTTATCATTCCAATTCACATGAGTGCTACGGTATTAACAAAAAAAAAAAATAAACAATACAAAAAACTTCTGAACGGAGTCGAGCCCATGCTGACATTTTGTGATAGTGAACAGTCCTTGGCCTTGTAGCTTGGTAGATGTCACGAGCTGGAGTCACATTAATTGCTTCTAGTAACAGAATGTTGTTACAATGGTCAGATCTGCACGTATACAGCAACTCACAGCCATGATTTACAGCCTCAGTAGTTAAGACTCAATCTGCAGATCAGCGTTAGATTCAAAAGGTTCAGCCAAGCCGAGAGGCTTTTGTTCTTTTACTTGCCGGTTATACTCTGGTTTCATGCTGAAGATACGTGAAAAGACTTGTGTGTCTGATAAGTGCAGTGATAAATCACATAAAGTGGATTTTTTGATATCTTTACTGCAATTCTTTTGCGTCTTCAAGAAGTCACGGCATCTTAACTATGATAATAATGCTTAAAAGTAGAAGTGAAGTATTCCCTGCAGAATACAAGACCTTTTGACGATCTCGACAAAAGTGAGAACAAAGCTGGAGCTGCACAAAGCAGAGGCCGACGGGGCAATATACTACATTTGTACGTTCTCTCAGTTGTATAATTCAGTGTTAGAAGTCCAAAGACCGGCGTACAGTGTGAAACTTAACCTAGGCACACCACAATCATTTCCGAAATGGCTGATGTATGTATGAAGATCATTTTTCAATATTAGTTTATGCCGTAGGCGTAAATGACTGCTAAATCTGTAAACAGGGGATACGTTATCAGAAACGGAAATTTACTGTGGAATTATATCTAAAATAATCGTTTCTGTCAGTAACAGCCTTTGTCCGTAAATCCTATCACTGTTATATCAGGTACGTTTTATCAGGGGTGTTTTCGTGTGCCAGAAGATGTCATGTCAGTCAGTCAGCAGCAGTAGACAAATACCGCGTAACGAGCAGACGTTCGGGAAATACAAATGTCCGCTGTTTAAATAGACGAGTGTGTGGCTTTAACTTCCGTATCCACAGCGCTTGACTTCAGCCGTGTTGGTTTATCTGTGAAATAATAGTAATGTTTGTTTACGTGAAAGGTGCCTTTTCAAGTGCAATTATGGCTGAAAAAGAACAAACGATTGCAAATAGTGTTCCATTCTCCTATTAGTCCTAAGAAAAATTCTCTCTCTCTCTCTCTCTCTCTCTCGCTCTCTCGGTCTCTCGCTTTCTCTCTCTCCGGTCTCTCTTTCTCTCTCTCTCTATTTGGCGCCCACCAGTTCTATTGTAAAATGAAAACACACACTCTCGCGCGGACGCACACACATACAAACAAACACGCACACAAATCGGCTTAAGCTGAAACAGGAGAGAAGACCAAAGGCGGTCATCAGCAGATCCAACTGGGATCAGTTCAAGGATCAATTTCCCCCATTTGTTACTCCCCTTTGACAGTTCAGCCATACCAGAGATTAGCTCCCCTTGACAGACATGATGACAGTTGGACGCCCGGTCTTTTTTCTTCTGTTTTGTGATTTGATTTTTTTTCTCTCTTTAAGTATCGTTCATTTGACCCCGACAGGCCCTTACTTAAGTGTGATCTATTAGCCCACGGTAAGACGTTAGTCACTGCCACGTTTAGCTTGTTCTGCATAATTATTGTGTGCTTTAACAAGAATAAAGATTAGGGTTTATGAACGCAATCATTACCACGCTAGAAGGTCTCAGAAAGCAGGAGAAAGTCATAAAAAATAATATGTCAAAAAAGCCAACAGTGAGACAGGGAAAACCAGTAGAAAATTGTGTAAACACTAAGACATCAAATAATCTAAGAAATATAAAACTAGAAGTTTCCTTAGATGTCACTTAAAGTTCGTGTCTCAGATTATTTGCCGTGTAAGTATGAAATGTGTCAAAAGTTACTGTACAGTTCTAGACTGATATGATCTTATTAAAGCCATGAAAGACACTATGAGAAAGAGGGGTGGTCAGAACATCGGAAGGAAAGGGAATAGAAATGAGAAAGTATGCTGTAGGTGAGATGAATACAAGTCTTTCCAGTGATGGTGATCTTCAGTGACATGGCAAGTTAACATCCTTAGTAAGAGTTTCATCTGATTTACCCTCAAACAGAAGACCCAGGCACATTGTCTTCGCTTTTGCAGTGTAGATATTACTCAGATCAGGATTCTGCATTCCTGGTCGCCAGATATTTTTTTTTCGTACGGGCTTTAGCAAATTCAGGAGCGGGGCAGCAACACACCTCCAAATACAGGTCATCGGCTAAGGGATTTCTCGTCCTATCGAATACTGCCATGGATTGCTGCAATCTCTGGACTGTGCCTGATATGACTCTGAATGTCACGGAAAATCTGTGAGATGTGTTGGAGTTGTCGTGTGTTTGGGTGTGTGTTGCTGCCCCGATCCTGAATTTGCTAAAGCTTGTACGGAAAAAAATCACGCTGACATTTCTGGACTGGTTTACATTACAGACTTACATCTATGGACGATAATATTTCACATATTTTGGCCCCAGAACCTCAGATATTTACATTGCCCGTTTTCTTTCATAGATATCGATAACTTTAAAGGAACTGGTCCATACTGGCATTTTTATGTCATTTGCATTGCCTTTGGGATCAAACTAGTTTTGTCTGAATTTTGTTTTTTGTTGTTGTTTTCTTTAAGCGTGTTGGATCAGAAGGATAGGAACATTAATTATCCCATTCACTATAATGCCATTGTCAATCGTTCATAATGGAAAATGTAATTTTGGTCTGTTTTTAGGGATACAATTATTAAATAGTGAACGGGATTGAATGACACAGTTACTACATTTAGATTTACGTCATGGGACATTCCAACTGTTCAACGCGGCGGTTAAGCACAGTTATGGACTTTGTACACGCTTTTCATGTGCAGTTGATCTTTGTGTCGAATTGCTCTAACAAAGTCCGTAACAACTATGCTTAACCACTGCGTTGAACAATTCGAATGTCCCATAACGACATCGGTAAATTTAAATATTATTATAGTAACTGTGTCATTAAATCCCGTTCCCTATACAGTTAATTTGACGGAATTTAACAAAATGATAACGATAATAATAGGAAGAGGAAGAAGACGAAGAATAATAATGGTTTCTGTTAAACCGTTGTGGGTTGTACGTCTTTGTTTTAGGGGGCTCGCTGCTCTGGGCCTTACATCTAGTTAAACCATTGTCCGGGTCTCCCGCTCGGTGGTCGATGTTTCTCTGTCAAGCCCACACAGCCATCCATATGCAAATTAATGATCGTCCTGCCTGGCTGTGTCTGTTTAGTGTGATGAAGGTGCGTGGGAGGTCAGGGGGATCTTTGAAGGTTTGACTTCAAACACCGGGGGCTGGTTTTTAACCTGTAATCTGGGACATTAAAAACAAGAGACAGGGGTCGAGAGGTCGTGTTCATCTTAATTTCTCATTGAGGTGTCCGTGTCTCTGCGTGTGTGTGTGTGTGTGTGTGTGTGTGTGTTTTGCATGTGTGTGTGTGACTGTGTCTATGTGTGTGTTCATTCATTTTGTGAATGTGAGCTGCTGTCTGTCAAAGGGTTGAAGGAACTCTACTGTCAGTTTATGTATCATTCATCCATCATGCTCCCTTTCCTTCTGCTTGTTCCACCTTTCTCTCTCCCTCTAACTTTCTCTTTCTCTGTCTGTCTTTCTCTCTGCCCCCCCCCCCCCTCTGTATTTGTCGCATCTGGTTTATAACACTGCGTCTCACCGTCTACAGCATGTGTTTTATAAAATCGGTCATTTAAGGGTCCTTCTTATTACACTTGTTTGTTATTTCTCTCCAACTCTTCGATCTGTCTATCAGTGTCATCTGAGTTCTGGACACTCAGTTCTTGGCATAATCCATACACGCCTTCAGCCCCCCCCCCCCCCCCGACATGATATGGATGTAACGTCAGTCCTGTCAAACTCGTCTCCCTCCCCTCTCCTCTGTTCCCCCCCCCTCCTTTTAATCTCCAGGGTTCCCTTTTCAGCTCCACAACTTTTCTCTAATTGCCTTTGGTCTTGAGAACTATTAGTATTTTCACCACTAAACCATTGTATTTAAACAGCCACATTGTTCTTTGATCTGTGTATGTATGTGTGTGGTCCACTACCACGACTGACTGCCCCACACCCACCTCCCAACTCCTAAACCCTTTGAAGGCAGACCGCTATGTGTGTACACACTATAGAGACCCAGTCTTCCAGCGGTTAACGGCGAGTAATTTTAATGGCCTAAAAATAGTAACGATTGTCCCCTCCCCGGAAGGCGTTTGGGGAGGGGGGGGGGCGGGGGAGAATATAGTGTGATATTGCCACTCTATTTTTTTATTGGGCAGGGGGAGAGAGAGAGAGAAATGTATGAAACAGAAAACTGCATGAACATAGCAAGTATCAGAGAAAACTGCTGTTTTTAAATGGTGTCAGTCATCATCCTTGTTTTTATCATTGGGTCTATTCTTTTATTATTATTCATTTTGTCTTTTCATCTTCTTCTAATTCCCCTTCTGATGCATTTTTGTGTGGTTTTTTTTTTTTTTCACCATCCTGGCAACAATCAATGCTGTTTGGTCAGAAGTTGCTATTCCTGACATAATTATCTCCCATACAACCAGTGCAGAAGGAATGCAAAAAAACAAATTGTTAAATCTGCTGTATGCAAGCGCTGAGTTTACTTTGTTTCAGCTGCGGCTCTTTGGCACACTGAATGATGTTTTACATGGCCATAATTAAATTAAGAGGATTTGTGCCGTGCACGTGCCTGGAGAAAACTTTTGAGCAAACTAATAATAATTAATTATTGTCAAATACGGTTTTGTTGTCTCTGTGACCGCCAGGACTGGTTGGGGCCGCGAGAAAGTTGGGGGGGGGGGGGGTTCGATGAGTCGATGAAGCAGCATAGCAACCAAGCCAATGTATCCAAAGTTGGCATCGGGTGCTCAAAGTAGACATTTCAGCAGCTGTCAGTCGATGTGTCGTATGGCATCTATTGATTGGGTTATGTGAGTTATGTTTATGTCTGTGTCGACATTCGTAGAGGATGGAAAGACGGGGAAGGTGGACGATTAATCTTCAGGTAATCTAGGAAAAGTTACAGACATTATCGCCTGGGCGGCAATTTAGTATAATCATGATTATTTGAGTCAGTCTAACGCCCTGCGAGGTGAACTAAGTTTTCGATTTAATGTGGCAGGATATTTGCTTTTCATCTTTACGCCTGTTAACTATGTTTCTGAGTCAGTCTCCACCAGCCTAAGATCTGTGCTTGTGAAGAAACGTCACTGGGAAATCAACTGAAATAATAAGTTGAGTTTGTTCCCATAATGGACAATCTTAAGCATTATAAATAAGTTACGTATCTGCAGTGGCATTTACATGAAACGTTGCTATTTTTAGGTACAGTCAGCTTCAGTGGACACAAACTTAGTTCATCAAACGCTCAGTTGTTGCTTTGAACCTTTGTCGGTCATTTGGCATACAGCACAGAGAGGGTCCAACAAGGACACCTTGGGGCGGAAACTGTACCGTGCCCACGGATTGGAGATGACAAACGGCTGTTGCTTCGGTGACGGACAGAGCCAAATTTTCGTTTTTCGCGAGCAGACTGACTGTCGCGATTTTTGTTTTAACCAGCAAACTGCCAAAATGGAAAAACACGTCAGATACGCATCCATTTACAAAATCTATCAGGTTTACTCCTAATTCTGACATTTTTTAGACCCACTTCCCTAATACCTCTCGGTTTGTTTGTTTTGTTTTAACGCCATCTGCGTTTGATGATTATTCTCTAATCAGGATCGAAACGGGCAATAAACTACTTAATCCTAAGCTGCAAAAGTTAAAGTCAGTTGCGTTCAGTCTGATCATAGGCCCGGTGTTCATTTTCTGAAGGGAAATTCTGCTTTCCTTGTCTGTCTCGACTTTTCCCGTCTATTGCCCAGTCTGTTTGTCAGCTCTGCAGCATGTAAAAAATAGCTACCGCCCGTGATGTGGAGGAAATTGTTTCGACTCAGCCATTAATATTAATACTCGTGTGGATAATGTTACAATATTTGGATCGGTCGACTTACAGTGATATTTTCATTTAAGAATTGTTTGCTGTAACTCTAAGCGTCCTGTCACATAAGGTCGGGATTTCTATATGTTGCAAAACAAGATAAAGATGAGCATTTAGGTTGTCCCTCTAGTCTCCGGTAATACAAAATAGAAAGAGTTCAACTGTGAACGAACTGTAGAACACTAATTCTTCTCTGTACAATGACACCAACTCCAGTCTGCCAATCAGAATACTGTAAAACATTCAGATCAACCGTGTGAACCATCAGTGGTGACAATGTTCTAGACGCCAGCGATAAACAAAAACGAAGAGGTCACACACACTCGCCCTCACGCTTTTCCTCTTAATGTATGTTACGAGTTGGAAGAGGGGTGTGCCCTCGAGTGTTACGTTGGGGATTACTAAATTATAAATTTAGGTGTTCGACTGCATTTAAATCGAGAGGTTTTAGAAATTACTCTGCCATACCATGCCACATACACTAATAACAATTTCGAGTAAGTTATATCAAGGACCTTGTAGGGCCACAAATTTATTACCTAAAAGTCCTAACAATTTCGTCTATCTTACATATCAAAAGACAACATCAGCAGCATCAAATGAAAATACTAAAATACATAACTATAAATCTCCTCTAGAGTCTTAAGAGATTTGAGACTCTATATCATTCTGATTCATTCACAGTTTACTTAGTAATTATTTATCTTCAGAAATATAGACTGCCTACTACTTCACAAATAATATACTTATGTCTCAGACGACAATATTAACTCATTTAACTGCTTATAAAGGATCAAACCGTCAAGACACACTGACGTAGTTAAGATAGATCTAGATCTGTTCTAGGATGGGCTGGCAATCCCCAGCCTCATCCAGACACATCAAATTACAATTTACAAATGTGTATATCAGTCACTCTTTCTAGATCTTAATTGCAAGTAAAACTTTATGGTCTTGCATTCCCTTGGTCGCACTTCTACTGGAAAGTTAGGGTCAGATTCACATCATCTCGAATCATTTTGATGGACTTACGATTGGTTCCCTGAAACGATTTCAGGGAACTGGAGAAAAGAGCTGTGGGTTATTTTCATTGTCTATCCAGGACATAGACATGACGTTAACAGTCTTATGGTTCCCTCTGGCTGAACCTTAGCCGACACCTTCGCAGAATAGGATACGCTGCATGGAGTGAGGTAGCATAAACATGTCACCGCTTATCTTCTGCAAATCACGTGACTGCTCAAATTTGATTGGTGCATCCACTTCGAGCTCCGCTCGCAGCGCCAATAGATTCTATTAATAGTAACAGACAAAGTCAGACTTAGGATGTCAAAACCTTTCGCAAAGTCTCTACACCCTAAACGTTTTATGTACGAATTTCCTCACTCCTTATTCGCCCCGTCTTTCCCTGTTACAGTACACCCAAACCACGGGGTCGAAAACTGCATCGTCACTGTTAATTTATCCATTCGTTCTATCCTGACCCACTTTCTCTCCATCTCTAAGAAAAGCGTTACAAAAACAAACTGTCCACGGGAACAGTTCAAGGACGTTTGGACTGACTAAAATCAATGATGCCATGTAATAAACAATGCGTGACCTAGCACGGCAATTCAAATCCTAATCCTGACATATCCCCCACCCCAGTGAAAATTTTAAGAAAAATTTACACGATAAGATCCAAAAAATCTCAAAGTTATTGTGGTAGGGGCTTAAGTAGTACTGTAGAAAAATGAGTCTTAAGCTTGAGAAGAAAAATCTAACTAAGAACGTGCATAGTGGATGGACAAAAAGCATACAATTATTGATGCCACGTTCTATAGAATTTATTCTATTTAAACATTCCTACTGCACACAATCAAAATTCTCAGAAACATCTATAATAATAATGAGTATATCACTGTATACTGCTGGATTAAAGTATAACTATTATCAAATAATGAAGCCTTACTGAAGAAATAGGCTCATAATTATTTAGTCAACACACACAATTGCTGCTTATATACACATTCACACACAATATATTGTTAATTAAAATACTGTGGTATCCAATGGCAGCAGTAGCTCTGGTAGCTTGGTTTGCCATGTCTTCATCTCATTGACCCGCTGACAAGGGCGTCAGGTTTGCCAGAAGTTCAGGTCACAGTCAGGAATGACGCTGGTGGAAAGAGGATATTCACAAAAAAAAAGGATTGTAAAAATGGTTCATAACGTAATGAACAAGATAAATGTGAATCCATCCACCGTCTAGAATTGAGGGGGACAAGCACTATCCAACCCCAATACAAGACACAACAATCTTTAATAGGAAATTAAATCAGACGTGACAAAATATCAGCTTGGGAATTGTCACCGCCAGGGATAGCACGGATAACAAAGCGGTATTCCTGGAGTGCAAGACTCCATCTCGTTAATCGAGCATTTTTAGCCCTGTTAGTCTTTAAGAATAACAACGGACGATGGTCCGTTTCAATTATAAATTCAGACATGAGTAGATATCTCGAAAATGCGTTTACAGCAAAAATGATAGCGAGGCACTCTCGCTCGATAATTGCATAGCGGCATTCCCTATCTAGCAACTTGCGGCTGGCGTATAGACATGGCCGCAAGGTATCGTCTCGTTCCTGTAATAACACAGCTCCCAATCCCTTGTCCGACGCATCAGTGCGGACAATAAATATTTGGTTTATGTCTGGAAGTATGAGAATGGGGGAAGTGGAAAACAACTGTTGAACGGTACGAAGTGTATCAGCACATTCGGTTGTCCATTTAACTTTATTAGGAAAATTCTTTCTTGTGAGGTCCGATAACGGAGCTGTAAGCGAAGAAAAATTTGGAATGAATTTCCTATAATAGTTAAGAAAGCCCAATAAACTACGAACTTCTTTCTTAGTTCGAGGAGGTTGGAGCTTTAAGATGGTAGTTATCTTCTTGTCATCTGGAGTCTGAACGCCGTGGGCAATTGTATGGCCCAGAAAATTAATTTTATTGTAGCCTAAAAATACCTTACTGGGTTTCGCCGTAAGGCCAGCTCGACGAAGAGCAATAAAAACTTGTCGTAGGGCTGCGATGTGGCCCGACCAATCGGTTTCATAAATACAAATGTCGTCAAAATACGACAATACGGAATTCATACCCTGGAGCAATATTGTCATCATACGGGCAAAAGTAGCAGGGGCTGTAACTAACCCGAAAGGCATATAGCGCCACTGCATAAGACCCAACGGGGTCTGAAAGGCGGTATATTGCTTGCTATTCTCATCAAGCGGAATTTGCCAATAACCTTTGGAAAGATCAATTTTAGAAAAAATCGTTGCCCTCGCTAACTGAGCAAAAAGATTCTCCTGGTTGGGAATCGGTTCAGCGTCATATATCGTAACCTCATTAAGTTTACGATAATCAATACAAAAACGCACGGTATCATCTTTTTTTTTCACTAAGACGATGGGTGAGTTATATGGGCTCGTCGATCGCTCTATCACTCCCAGGTGAAACATGTTACGTACCTCGGTTATTATAGTCTCTTGTGCGTGCAGCGGACGCGGGTATGGTTTAACAAAGACGGGTATATCCGTCTTTAATCTTATAACATGCTGTACCAAAGAAGTATTACCTGGTAGATCAGTAAAGACAGTAGTAAACTCGTTAAGCAAATCTCTTAAATCTTGCCTTTGCGATTCAGATAAATCTGGATTTATATTCACATCCGAAGTGTTTTCAGAAGATCGAAGTGCGGGTATTGAATTCTCTATCTTAATAGGATCATCATCGTCAACTGAAACCAAGGCCGCATTGGCCTGTGCAACCACATTTCGGTGATTATTCTGTCGATTATCATCGTCGGATAGGTACTGCTTTAACATATTTATATGGAAGACTTTGTCCTGTCCCCGAATCTTGATAAGATAATTTACTCGAGAAAGTCTCTTTAGAACTTTGAAAGGTCCTTTCCATGTAAGGAGGAGTTTATTTTTCGTTTCCGGAAGGAGAACAAGAGTTTGGTCTCCGACGGTCAAGGTTCGCAATCGGCTGCCTTGATCACGATATTGTTTATAATGGCTAGCATGCGCAGCTGAAGATTTTTGTGCGAGCTGACATGCGTTAAGAATTCGCTGACGCAAGTCCACAACGTATTGATATGCAGACCGCGTATCGTTGTCGTCCGTGTCTGATCCAGCGAATAAATCATGGAGTATGGCCATTGGACCACGCGGCTTACGACCATACAATAATTCGAAGGGAGAAAAACCCGTCGATGCGTTCGGTAGTTCTCGGTATGCAAAAAGAATAGCGGGGAGTTGTCGATCCCAATCACTCGGTTTGTCGGCGGAAACTCGTGCAAGCATACTTTTCATGGTAGCATTCCAACGTTCACAGCAGCCATTAGACTGTGGGTGGTATGGAGATGTCAATCTTTGTTTAATCCCGACCAACTCCAAGACTTTCTTAAAAAGCTCAGAGGTAAACTGTGGACCTCTGTCCGATAAAATTTCAACCGGAAACCCTAGACGCGAAAAAATAGTAATAAGAGCTTCAGCGACATGATCAGCTGAAATGTCTTTTAGCGGAATGGCCTCTGGCCAACGGGTTGCGTAGTCAATGACAGAAAGTATAAAACGATGTCCTCTGTCTGACTTGTGTAGAGGACCAACTATATCTACGGCAACGCGCTCAAATGGTCTGGAGACCATAGGCATCTCCTGCAGAGGAGCTCTCGATGCTCTTCCTTTAGGGGTACGTCTTTGACATACGTCACATGTTGATACGAACCGGTTTACATCTGCGTAAATACTGGGCCAAAAAAAATGCGATAGTATTCGAGACTTAGTTCTGGCCTTTCCCTGGTGACCCGCCAAGGAAGTGTCATGCGCGAGACGAATAATGTCGCGACGAAAAGATCTCGGTACTACAAGTTGCATAACGGCCTCTCGCTTATTCCGAAAATTACGATATAGTAAGTCATCTTTAATAAGAAACTTAGAGGTATCCGGTGCGGTAGGATCAACCTTAGCAAACAAATGTTTCAATGTGGGATCTGAATGTTGCTCATCATGAAATGCACTAGACGTTATGTTCACTTCAATAGTAGGATTACTCAATGGACTGTCTGCTCGTCGACTCGATTGTAGGCGTGTTGTCGCACAAGCAACACTCTCATCCTCAGTCCAAATTTCCAAGTTACCGATAGGAAACTTATTTACTTGAGGTACATTCCCTATGATTACATCAGCCACTGGATTAGGCAGTACACATGCAGTAACAATACCTGTGAGAAAAGGTGTATCAATATAAACTTCTGCAAGACGGAATCGCTCTACAGATCCGCCAAAAGTAATACAAGTTACCTCCTTGTCCAAAAATTGTGTTGGACGGACTAGTGACTGTCGAACGCCGATAGTCGTGCATCCGGAGTCACGTAGAACAGAAGCGCGAATCGCGTTCACGCGGCCCTGGTAAAATGTTAATTCACCCAGTTCATGTAGGGCGGACATGACTGGAATAGTCTTTGATTGTCATGAAGATTCAGAATGACCGTCAGTCTCATAAAGTGTAGGTTTAACCGAGCAGGCATTTGCGGATTCCAATTTCACGTTACAAAATCTCTGTATGTGGCCTACCCTATTACACTTATAACATATAGTACGATTAGGATCGTTTCCACGATAGGGAAGACTCTGCGGTCTATTATAATTATGATTATCATCAAAATGCACTCGTCGCGGCGGTCCCTGAGGCCGGTTATATTGTTGGCCTGGATAGTTGCCACGATAATATGGGCGAGGCTCGTAAAAAGAATAACTCTGGTATCCTCGACGCGGGGATACATTACCTCGATTCGGAAAATCTCTCTGTCTACAAAAAGGCGGCTCTGATTGAAAGCGTGAATTTGGGGCCTGACGACGAGTCGGCCTTGAACGATCGTGTCCGGTTGGCGCTCCTTTGCCTACGTTGGCATAACACGGTGTTGTAGTTGAAGGCTTTGCCAAAGGACGATTTGGGTGGGCGGACGCGTATCGTTCGGCGCACGATGTGATTTCTTCAGAGGATGTCGGAGCCCTCTCTTTAAGGTGGGCGACTAAATCGGAATGACATGCGGTATAGATTTGGTCCTTTAAGACCAAATCGTAAAGTTGGGAATAATTTCCGGTAGTTACGTTCGCGAGCTCAATCCAGCGATCTAAATAATGTTTCAACCGATTGACATAAGTTGAGAAATTTTCAGATGGCTCAGGTTTACATGAGCGAAATCTTTGATGGAAGCCATCCTCGGTATGCTGGAATCGCTTAAGCAGTGCTGTTTTAAGCTTGTCATAATCGTTGGCATCTTCTACTTTAAGGCTGTGAAATACCTCTAAAGCCTTACCCGTTAATAAATTGGACAGGCATGAACTGTACATCGCCTGCTGCCATCCGACGCATTTAGCGTGTAACTCGAACCGATGTAAATATGCGTCGATCCGGTCGAGTTTTTCATTAAATGGTGGTAGTTTTGGTTTAGTAGCATAAGAATTGGTGGCAGTAGTGGGTGTTACAAGCGATTGTTGCTCTAACTTTTTAATTGCTAGTTCATGCTGTCTTTCCTTTTCTCTCTCTCTTTCTTTCTCCCTTTCTCTTTCTCTTTCCTTTTCTCTTTCTACTTCTTTTTCTCTTTCTCTTTCTTCTTTTTCTCTTTCTCTTTCTCTTGCTTCTTTTCGATCCTCGCGCTCTCGGTCTTGTTGTACGTGTCGTTCGCACCACGCGGCGCGTTCTTCCTCTGGTATGCCCAGAACTTTGGCAGATTCTAAATATTTAAGAAACTCAGCCATGATATGTTAAAGTCTGTAAAGTTAGTAAATATTTACCCAATGTTACGGTATATCGCGGTATCAATATCTTATATGAACAGTTATTGACTGTTAATATTAACTCAGTGTCTTATGTTAGCACTGCTTCGCGAAAAGAACGTTCTATCTCTCTCTCTCAAAATTACAGGCAGTATCACTTAAACTGCAAACACTTTATCTCTCTCTGAAAATTACAGGCAGTATCACTTAAACTGCAAACACTTTATCTCTCTCTCTCTCAATATAAATTCTAGTAAGGCAGTGCCGTCTATCCGTTGCTCCCACTGCAATAAAATACTATATATCGCCTTTACTGCGATAAATTAATGTCTTGAGTGATCACTCTCAAAATTTTACGTCTCTCTCAACGCAAGAATCAGTGTCCTCTGTTATCACTGTCAAAACGAATCGCTCTCTCAATGCGATGAATCAAAACTATATCTTTCTCAACACGACAAATTTGAAATATCTCTGTGTTCTCAAAACACTCTCAAAATTCTCTCTCCTCTCAAAACACGCACACGCAGTGTCTTCTGTTACCACTGCAAAATTATTCTCTCTAGATCTATCTTCAACGTGAAATTGTCACGTGAACCAAAAATTATTATATCTCTCTCTCACATATGTCAATACCAGATTACAATTCAACGTGGTTTTAGCACGTGAAACACCTCAGGCATATATTGTAAACATATCAATGTTATTATAGTAGTTTAAAGTTTATAAGCAAAAAAAAATACAATAAACAGGACGTATACTGACAAGTAAAACGAACGATAACAGACCCTACAAGTCCTAACTTATATTACAGATAGTTTAAGAAAAACACAGGAGAGACATCTTCCTAAAGAAATGTGAGGAAGGAAAAGAACGCCACAATCTATACGAATAATGGATCCCTAATAGAACTATTCACAGAGAAGCAAATCCCCCCGAGTTATTTTACATAGCCACCAAGGCCTCCAATATCCTTCGTAATGGCAAAGAAGATATGCTAACCTATGATCCCAACCAACCTCCCGCACTTAAACTAAACATATAATAAATAGTAAAATGGCCTGGAACACACACACAGAGCGGAAAGTACGTCGCCCTCCCCAAGACTGTTAGATAGATGGATCACTTATCTTTATTTTTGAGGAATTCAGATGGTAAATATCCTCAATCCATAGCTCCAAGCCCAAACTTGTATTTCTGTCTGAAGTAAAACCGGATGATGAAAGGGTTCCCTCGCCGGTGTCCACGGGTCAATGGGATGAGTTCACCATATGAAATTGAAATACAAAATATTGGATTAATACAAATTGTTTAACTCTATAATAAAAGACCTGAAAACATAATATTACAACAGTACAATATGAAATAATGGAATAAAAAAATACAATAGGTTTTAAATAATTTATCTAAGTGGCATGGCGTTATCTAAAGTTCTTTAAGGGTCCCTCTCCAGTGTTACGAGTTGGAAGAGGGGTGTGCCCTCGAGTGTTACGTTGGGGATTACTAAATTATAAATTTAGGTGTTCGACTGCATTTAAATCGAGAGGTTTTAGAAATTACTCTGCCATACCATGCCACATACACTAATAACAATTTCGAGTAAGTTATATCAAGGACCTTGTAGGGCCACAAATTTATTACCTAAAAGTCCTAACAATTTCGTCTATCTTACATATCAAAAGACAACATCAGCAGCATCAAATGAAAATACTAAAATACATAACTATAAATCTCCTCTAGAGTCTTAAGAGATTTGAGACTCTATATCATTCTGATTCATTCACAGTTTACTTAGTAATTATTTATCTTCAGAAATATAGACTGCCTACTACTTCACAAATAATATACTTATGTCTCAGACGACAATATTAACTCATTTAACTGCTTATAAAGGATCAAACCGTCAAGACACACTGACGTAGTTAAGATAGATCTAGATCTGTTCTAGGATGGGCTGGCAATCCCCAGCCTCATCCAGACACATCAAATTACAATTTACAAATGTGTATATCAGTCACTCTTTCTAGATCTTAATTGCAAGTAAAACTTTATGGTCTTGCATTCCCTTGGTCGCACTTCTACTGGAAAGTTAGGGTCAGATTCACATCATCTCGAATCATTTTGATGGACTTACGATTGGTTCCCTGAAACGATTTCAGGGAACTGGAGAAAAGAGCTGTGGGTTATTTTCATTGTCTATCCAGGACATAGACATGACGTTAACAGTCTTATGGTTCCCTCTGGCTGAACCTTAGCCGACACCTTCGCAGAATAGGATACGCTGCATGGAGTGAGGTAGCATAAACATGTCACCGCTTATCTTCTGCAAATCACGTGACTGCTCAAATTTGATTGGTGCATCCACTTCGAGCTCCGCTCGCAGCGCCAATAGATTCTATTAATAGTAACAGACAAAGTCAGACTTAGGATGTCAAAACCTTTCGCAAAGTCTCTACACCCTAAACGTTTTATGTACGAATTTCCTCACTCCTTATTCGCCCCGTCTTTCCCTGTTACAGTACACCCAAACCACGGGGTCGAAAACTGCATCGTCACTGTTAATTTATCCATTCGTTCTATCCTGACCCACTTTCTCTCCATCTCTAAGAAAAGCGTTACAAAAACAAACTGTCCACGGGAACAGTTCAAGGACGTTTGGACTGACTAAAATCAATGATGCCATGTAATAAACAATGCGTGACCTAGCACGGCAATTCAAATCCTAATCCTGACAATGTACAAGACCGTTTTTTCAACATGACGTATGACCGTCCATTGTACCAAAGCCTTGATCCCCATGTCTGTAAGTTTGCGTCAGCAGAAGGACGGGGCCGATCGTTCAGTGACAGGAATCGGTGGTTAATAGTGGACATGGTCCCACGCGACATCCCCGTCAGCGGGTGTTACTGTGACCGGAAATGACCGCTGGCCCCAACGCCTGACGTGTGGCATTTCTGGGCATGTCAATAAGTATTACATGAAGTCTTCAGTAACTGACTGGCCAATGTACTGTTTGTCTGTGATTGATCTAAACATTTTGTGGCAGTCTGATTGACACACTGGATTAGGGCACTTTACCTTCACGCAATACAATACAACAAAGCCATTGTGTTGTCCACAATTAAGCTATCTTTATTCTGTGTCACAGGAAATGGAATGGGCGAATTTAGTCTTTACTCTCGTGAATGACTGACCTCTCAGTGGACAATAATGGTGTCTCTTCTCAATGGCTCTATGCCGTGGTCATTAACAACCACGTTCTTTTAAGCGGGTAGTGGCGAGTTGTTAAATAATAGTAAGAACCAGAAAGACAACAGCAACACCATCAACCAATGATGAATATTATGAACAAAATGTTCGTGTCAAACAACAACGAACTAGGTAGTCACATCACATGTAGATGGAATTAAGAAGAAACAGACCTAGGACTTTAGTGGAACATTAGGAATACATGAAATTGTCACCTGAATTAAGGCTTGACATGTCATGTGCCTGTAGATGACAGTTTTCCTATCGAACAGTCAACAAATAAGCAAATGACAAATCACAGGCAGATTTAAAAGAAAGCGTCCACTTGCATTCACCACACCATCAAATCTAAAGGAAAAAGATAACTCTAACGAGTGCAGATTTGGTGACCGTACAAGTCGTTTGTTTCTTTATTTATGAGTTTGTTTGCAACGAAAAGTTTACATGGCATTTCATAACAATCATGCTTTGTAAAGTCAAGCAAGTGACACCGGTTAAATTTCAATGCAAGGCGGAAATTTAGAGTTCAAATCAATTCATCCCAGAGATAATAGTCCCGGTTTTCGCTGGTCGTGAAGTTCTTTCATTTGTTGTTGTTCTTTACATGGTAACACACTGACAAAACAATTGTCTCTATGTTTCTTGTGTCTAAAGGCAAATTTGAAGGGGGAAAAAAACAACAGAACTGGCTATAAATTATACATAAATGATTCAAAATATTGTACCTCTTCCATTGGAAAATCTATACCAGAAGAGTATGGAAATCACACACTGGTCCGGTTGGCTGAGCAACTGCAGGTTTAACCTGGGATAGGTCCAGCACCAGGGGCAGCAGCACCGGCAGCGCCACCATTGTTACCCAGCGCCAGAGCCAACAGCAAAGGCAGGGCGCCATCCCCGCCTCCTCCACCACTGCTGCTGGAGCAGTCATGATGATGGTAATGGTCGTGTTTGTGGCCGTGGCTGTGGCTGTGACTGTGGTGGCTGGACTTCTTGTGGGAGTGAGAATGATGGACGTGCCTGACCGCTGAGACGACATCTACCACCATGGACATCATCACCATCGCCAACAACATTGCGCACACTGTAGAGGACTTCATGATCATTGGCTGCCTAAGTTATCTTGATATAACGGCTCTGATCAATGTTCTCAGCGAGAATGTAGCAGATTTTTCTGTTGTTACCAAGTAGAGCTGAACCTTCTATCCCGGGCAGGAAACTATTGGTAGAAGTGTGGATGTGGACAGAACTGTAGAGTGTGTAGTTGTGATTAGAGTGGTGAAGACACGCATATTTATACCAAGTTTGAGAAAGCCCTCTGGTGTGAGCTGGCCTTCTCTATGTCACGGACTCGGGTATACAAAGGTCAACCAGGAGCAAAAAAAAAAAAAAAAAGTCACGTTTGATTTGGCATTTGAAGTAAATTGTTTGTGATTCTCATTCATGCTGTCGTTTAATTCGTCTTTCTTGATACGTGATGAAGTCTTTGAAGGATCGGTGATTTAGCCCATCTCTTCACACTCTAACTGAAAGATCCTCCATTGTCTGTGTGTGTTTGCTATGATGTGAACGTGATGACAGACTCGTAAAAACAGACTTATCTCGCAAGTCTCTGAAGCCTGGCGGTGTCAACTTGAGACTATTTCCATTTGGTTTGTTATCCGTGAGACATTGTCTGGGGGACAGATTGAGAAAGTTCTTTGTTACTAAAAGATGGCCATTCAAAGGAGAACCTCCTGTTAGTTGGACAAAAGCACAGGAGTAATGAAAGTGTCATTAACACGTGTTCACTTCACACGAACAGTATCATGAACAGCGTACCTGACCGCTATGAATGAGCTCTTGGTATCTCACCCGTACGTATGGGTAAATCTTATACCTGTATGAATGGGCAAAGTGTCTTTACTGGTAAAAGAATGGAGACATCATGCGGCTCTCCGTACAAGATTATTAAGTAAGAGGGTCAAATACTCATGACTGCACAACAAATGAACAAAGTCACTTGAGGTCAGAGAAAAAGATTGCAAAATCCGAAGTTGTCAAGATGAAAGGAGAACATCACTGGAATGGTCAGGCGAGTTAGACCTGACGTGACAATTTCCAAGATAACAGCCAGTAAATGTCAGATAAAGGATAGAGACGGTTTGAAGTGACAAATAATGGGAGAAAACAAATCTCACCCCGTCTGTCAAATACAGATGTGTCTTTCATGCAGGAGAGAAATGCAATAGAGGTAAAACAGCCAATGGTGATGGTTACTGAGGGAGCTGAGGCAAGTGAGAGAGGGAAGAGTAAATTGAAATAGTTTGTAGTTTCAACTGATAATGAAAAAACTTTGAAATGGCCGATTCCTCGATACGCGCGCAGTTCTCTTGGAATAACAACTGGGTACTCATATAACTGTATTTACTTTAATGGACCGCATATAACTAAGCCTGTGTAAAGAGGCCAGTTTTTGAAATAACAGAGATATAATTATTATGATCAGGGGCTTGTACCTTGCCTACCTTTCATCTTGTGTCTGGGACATGAAGAAAACATGCCTAGCGGGGTGTGTTGATTCATGCGCGTATTAAACCGAAAGAGGTTGAGGATAGTGAAATCATAAACGATTCCCTGTTGACTGATATTTTATGGCGATGACCGGACTCGACACAATAAAGACTATATTGCTCAGAGTGTTGACTAAAACATTAAAAAAAAAAAAAAGAAAGTTTCCCAGAACGGAAACAGAATTCAATTGTCTAAGTACTTTATTCTATTTTGGTGATCTGGTTAACTATAAAGATTTGGAGCAAGATGGCACCATTCTTAGCAAAAACATAACCAGGCCACATGATTGTGTGTTATTCAGATCCTGTGGTGAAAGTTGCTATTATTGTCCCCAGTTTGAAGTTCTGGGTCATGCTTTTTCTTTAGCTGGAGAATTTAAGACAGTGATGAGACGTGATGCGCTCGTCGGTGAACGACATCTGGGAGATACTTTTATTTGCGCACGTAACTGCACCTGTGTGTGGATGTTAATAATAGTGTGTACATGTGTTTGTGTGTGTGTGACCCCAGATCTGTGCGATCTGCCACTATATCAAAGTATCTCAAAGATAAAAATCAATTCTTGTATTTATTCAAGAAATCAAAGCCACGAGGGCTGTTTAAACAGACTACAGAGCTGAATCGGTATCCAAAGGCAGCTAGCTCTATTAACCTGCAGAATTCTGAGCAAACATCTGGATCGTATTGTGTCCCAAGATTAGAACAGCGTAACTACTCTTGTTAATCAACATACGGCCTGTTTCCCAGAGGAAATGTCTTAATCTCCACGCTTGGAAGAGTTTATTAATTTGAATTTATGGAAAGGGAATTGTGGAATTCTTCGAGGTGATCCCCCCCACCCCCCCCCCACCCCCAGCTGATATCAGTTGGACTGACATTAAGGACAAGGTTGGCTTATAAGAAATGCCGTTTTAATGTAACGTTCCTTAAAACGTGATTGCTATTATCCTGGCTCGGATATTCGTATTTTGTTGGTTTTGCTCCTGTTTGCGTTGTATATTTATATAATATATTTGTGTTTCGTTCTTTACTCTCTCTTCTCTCCCTATCTCTCTCTCTCTCTCTCTCTCTCTCTCTCTCTTTCTCTCTCTCTCTCTCTCTCTCTCTCTCTCTCCCCCCTCTCCTTTTTCTGTATATCTCTCTTTCTCTCTCTGGCTTTTCTATCTCACCCGCCTCCTTTCTCTTTCTCTCTCTCTGTCTCTCTGTTCCCCCCCCCCTCTCTCTCTCCTTCTCTTTCTTCCTTGTTCCCCATCATAAGCCTCCTTTGTTGTTGTTATTGTTATTGATCAAAATATTACATTGTTGCGTCAATACCGCAGTAGTTTCCTTGTTACTGAGTCCTTCGTCTGCTCTTGCAAGATGAACCACATTTTACTTCACTGAATTCTTAATTGCGTGGATATTTCAAATTATCCGGATAATGCCCAAAGCCCAAACAGAGCGGTGCCAGTCCCAATGTATTGGTTGTTACGAACATGGCGTTACGGTTGTGCCCTGTTGATTAAAGACACTGTGTTTGCCAGTCTGCACGTCAAAAAAAAAAGTCCGTGTGTTTACTTTGCCATCTGGCTGTCGGATACGACAATTTACTGGCAATCTGCCGTGCTACAAAAGAGGACCGTATATGCCAATCCAGGCCAAATGCACATTTTAACATCATTTTTAATATGAAATGTGTTGTCTTTCAATACAGGTTATGATTCTGAACGATTAATAGTTTCCTTTCGCCATCACCAAAATAGAAATTGAAAACAGAATAAAGCCAAACGCTATACGAAAATAATGGGTTTTTTTAAAATCTCATGTAACATTGGCTTTTTGGCATATGCGGTGTCTTCCATAAAACGGCAGCAATGTCTTCAAGCAACGACATTTCTTAATGGAACTGATAAAAGCTGCTATGGAACATCAATATCCCCCGATAATGCATGAAATTGCGACCGTGCCGGCGCATGTCCCATTTATATTAGCACGCAGCGGGGACAGAAGGGCGCTGTGTGCTTCAATTTATCAAAGGCGTGTGGGAAGGAAACGGTTATTAGATACAGTTTCCCTTTCCCGTTTAAGTGACAACTATGCCTTAATACCTGATTTTTTATAGTCGCAGGTGTCAAACGTGACCGCAAAGCTATAGAGAGCAACACTTTATTTGAACAATAATGACTTGGGTAGAAAGACATGGAAACTCAGGGCATTCATTTTCGTGACTTTGGCCGCTTAGGCAGTAACACGGGGACCAAAAAACTGATTCTGGGCCTGTTGATGACCTTTGGCCGACTGGCCTTTCCTGGGTATCTGAATTATCTAGGCCACGATTATACCAGGTGCGGACAGCATTGACATGGCTGATTACAAATCAGGTGGGGAGTGTCAAACTTGATCGAAAGCATGCCTAATCTCTCTGGGTTTTTTGGGTTCTAGTCTGCGGGAAACAGTGCAGAATCTCATTAGTTGGAGCATCTCACTGGTTGATGGATTTAAATTTAATCATGCAAGATCTGAAATAATTTCCCTCAGATTTAATGAAACTTTTATATTGTCGAGTTTAGCTTCTTCCTTGGTCCAATGTGGCCTTCAAACACTTCAGTGGTCTTCAGGCGTAGAGTAGCTTTCACACACCGAATTACAAACTGTCTGTCTGCCTGTCGGTCGGTTGGTCTGTCTGTCGGTCGGTCTGTTTGTATGTATGTCTGTCTGTCCTGCCTCCCTACCTACCTGCCTGCCTGCCTATCTGCCCATCCGTTCGACCGTCCATCTGTCCATCTGTCTATTAGTCTGCCAGTCTACAATTTGGGAGGCCAACTACACTGGCCAGACGTCAGTCAATGCCTTTGTTGGCATTGCTGTTGCCCAGATTTGGTTGTACAAAATGAGCCAATGAAATTACAGCATCAGTGGTCACTTTAAAACTGTCTGAACTGGATCAGCAAGTTGCCATCTAAAACTGACCGCTGTTTTAAGCCGCCTTCTTACTTAATGACGGAGGTCAGTGCGTTCAGCGGGTTTAGAATCCAGCAGTGGCCAGTCCATCCTTTGTCCAATCATGAAGTTTAATACCATAACGAGTCCTGCGACCCTTAGTTGTTGCGGCTGTCCGAAGGAGGGATTTCAAGCCACGAAAGCGACTAGATGAATCAACTGACGTAGTACCAGATTTTTCGAAAAGCCGGCGATAACGCTGTTAGGACCGTTCTTTATGGTTGAACAACGATCTTCTATTATAATTAAGTATAGGCCCACACAGCGATACTCCAAACACAGTTTGTAAGGAACCACAAAATATGGAGTAGTTTCAGACGGGGCTGTTGACCAAAACATGTTCTCAAAGTCTAGTTTTACTTGTATTTTTATTCTAGAATGTTCCATCGTTGTCATTTGGTTGTGGTAGGGACGTACATGTATTTACGTATAAAAAAAGTTATTGCAGGACAATTTGCAAAACCATAACAAGATTTACATATTGATTCCCATTTATTCACAACTATTGTCCCACTTCGAAGTTCGCATTAATGAACCGTTATTTCATCATGATGAAATATTGCGTTATGTATGACAGATGAAACGTCCACTCACCCCCTCTTATGTTATGGTAAACATGGTCCTTGTTACTGTCAGAATGTAAAATGAATAATTTTAGTTCGAGATGTAGTAAGTATAGCGAGTGAATTGAAGAGAAGAGTTTTACTGGTTGATTGTGATAATAAAAGTTACATAATTACATTATATATGTTGCCGTTGAGTATCCATAGTTTCTGGAATTGTTCAAATTCTGAGATGGAGTTAAATAATCGTTATGAAAGTAATCAAACTTTGGGATCTCTAAATGTATAATACAATATTATAATTATGGATTCAGGCGGTCACGACATTTGTAATAATGTACCCTTTTCCCCGTCCCATTGTTCGGTGGACTTATTCGATTTGTATTATATTATAACACATAATTATCTTTCTCCGTTATTTCTGTCTTTTGTCCCTCTCTGTTCTCATGCGTACATATTTGTTTTTCATTGCTGCACCTCACAATATCCAAAGTATGAAAAGTCACCAGTTGAAACACGGTTTAAATGATGGTCCGGCAATTGCTGGGAGATTGAACGAGATTGAACAAATTGGACGGACCAGCAAGTTTAGTCTAAAACAAACAAGAACTTTTATTTGGGTTCTTTTTCGTCTCCAAGTGTCAAATGTCCCCACATTTACAGATCTCCAAGGAGATAACAGTACAATGTTTATTATTTCTCATGATGAAATTGGCGATTTATTACTAAGTATTAATAAAACACCTGGAAGACAGATATTGGACAAGGATGTCTTCCTGACTAATCAGCCGTGTGAGAGCTGAAGAGTTATAATTTGAATTTGCTGAAGGCTGTCATTTGCGTGTAATCATAGCTCTACTCATTGATTTTTGTACACGTTTTAGGAAACGCTACATAAATGTTATCACCTAATTAAATGCAGGCAGAGAATGCTTCAGATGGAAATAGAGAATGGAAATCTCGGTAGCATTGCTGTGTAAAAGGTATAGCACAGTTTATAGTGCGTCCCAGAATTGGTAGCTCGACTTAAATAATATTATCTTGTAAACGGCTTGACTAAAATGAAGAAGTCTCATTTTGGTTTTGTTTTGTTGCATAACTGCTCATAGTTACTCCGACCTTGTTACAGTCACCAACAGCTTGTTTCTACAGCTTTGAGTGTGTAACGTTATCTTCTTTTCTATTGCCTAAATTATCCAGTTTTCGCTAAGCACCCCATCTTTACTGCTCTTTGTGTCTTGTTGAATATTCATTGTCCCATTGATGGCCATCAGAGTAGACCTACTGTTCTATCGATTTTGGACTGGTTGTATTGTTGCATTCTGGATTCTGGTATGTTGATTTGTCCCTGTTAATTATCCACTGTTATGGGGTTGTTTGTGCAATAGTGAACGGCCCGTTATCAGTAACCTAATGCTCTAGGTTTGCAGCGATACAGGAGATTGCCTTTCCCTTGGGAGAGACAATCATGCCCTGCGTTTAATGGTTGATCCAGCTATGTGTAGTGAGGCATGACTGGGCGTAAACTCCTGTAACTTGTGTGGTCATTGATTAGAGAAACAGTCAAGCCAGGAGTCGTTGATGAAGATAGTAAGACAATCATATGGAAGGCACAAAACAATTGTCTCATCCATCCATTCACCCACTCACCCATCCATCCATCCACCTATCCACCCACCCATCCATCCATTCCTCCATCCATCCATCCATCCATCCATCCATCCATCCATCCATCCATCCCAGGCTGTTCCACAGTCTCCCAAAAACTCTACATTTTACATGATGCCTATCTTATAAAATAATAAAAGATTACAGATACAGTAATACCCGGGTCAATCCAAGCCTGCCAATAACCGTAGGTACCAAATCCTTTATTAGCTCCAGTGAAGTCATAAAGACTGAAAGCCGCCCAGATAGAGGAGATCAAGCAATCCCGCACTGCGCTTTTTACGTCGCTTGATCAATCTTTCATTAAGTTCGTTCACATCGCTCCCCCGCTCCTGACACCGACTTGTTCAAAGGCCCATGAACATTGTATATTCCTGGCCAGGTCCCCTATCCCGGGCCCGCCCCCACTGTTCTGTACGCTAACATTCATAATATCAGGCCGCAGGTGCAGGGAGAAAATCAACCTGGAAAGCTTTGCAGTGAATCCCATTAACTCCGGTTCATAGCCAGACTTAGGTGGATCAGGAGTGGCTGTTTGAGTATTTACATTATACACAAATATTACATTGTCAAGGGTTATTTATAGCTCACGTGGCACTTGTTTTACTATTGGAAAATTGTTCGGAAAGTGTTTATTACAATAGCGGGGAGGCGGACAAGGGCGGCGGAAAAGACGAGAATAACTGCAGAAAATTCAGTTGCAACAGCTAGTTGAACTTTTTGCCCGGGCAGTTCCGGATGGGGTCACCCAACAACGTTGCTGGTCAGTGTGCTGAATTAAAAGGCACAAGAACGTTGTGTCCTACCAGCGGATGATTTCAGAGTAAGATGTAAACAATAGTAATGAAATCAATGGACACATTTAAAGTAGAACAGGACAACGCTACTGCTGTGGACAATGGTCATCATTGTGTCCACAACAGGAAAGACCAGTTAGTGACCAGGTAGTCTTCCAGATGTAATGTTAAGTGCCCAAATGCCTGTTTTCTTTTAAAGAACTGAAGCGAAATTTTGTGAATTGCCAGTCTCTCGAGAACCAGATTAGACTTAAGTTTTCACCGCTTCATGTTCGGGGGGTGCCGGAGACACGTTGGTCCAGAGGCAATGTGCCAGCCTCTCGTGCCGAAGGTACCTGGTTCGATTCCTGGTCGGTGCAGGCATGTTTGAATTTTGAGAGAAAAATTCCTGTCCTTGATCCTATGGTAGGTAGGATCGAGCACCTAGTCTTCTCGGATACGGACCGAAAACACGGAAGGCGCACTTTAAAGATACCTTGGCATTTGGAACTCGATAAGAGCAGGTCTAACAAGGCCGTTGCCTAGGCAAAATTACCACACACAGAATTTAAAAACTATCATAAAAACATACAAAAACATTATTGTGAAAATTTAAAACATGAAAAGTGAGGTGTAAATGCCAAGACCAGGGAACGTCCTAAAATAAAGACCTGAAAAACAATAACTATCTTCGGGGATGATCGACCTTCTGTAACAAAGAGATTGGTTTTATTTCTGACTTGAAGAATACACAAACTCATGTAAGTGTTTTACAGCAATTCCTGTGACCAAGGGACTTCATGATCTCACCATTAACTTCCTTTCATTCCTTTTCATTATTTATACTTTGTAGGTGTTCAAGGCTCAGTCCGTGCAGACCTGCGGCATAGTCGAAGGCGAGCCTACCGTGACAGGCACAGTTATACGAAATATTCCGTCCGTGACCAATTTATAGCCTGCACCCCCCTTCTCCCCCGGGACATGCGAAAGGGAATGGACGTATTACTGTTAAAATCAGTACATTTTCCAGACGATCAATAATAAACAACTCATAAACTCCTTGTTGGAATTATTGAGTTCGTTTCATTTGTCGTGCAATCAATGAAATTCACCGTTAAGATTTAGAATAATAACGTTTGACGATGATCATAGACCAATTTTCTCAAATAATACACAGTTTGAAAGATAGGAAAAAACCCAGTTTCACCCGAGCCATTGACGGAAAATTTGAAATAATTTGGTAGTTTGTGAATCTGTGTCAGTGACCGCTTAGCTCTAGTGTTCTTGGATCGAAATGTCAAAGTTTTTATCCTAAGTATAAAAGCCGTGAAATGTCAAGGCACCCCTCTTTGTGTCATGCTGCGTTCCATGAGATTGCTGGCCGGCTCGCGTACTCTTTGTCTTCCATGGTCACGAACAGTCGATTTTTTAATTATTTTTTTTTTTTTACTTAAAAGAAATCTAGATTGCTCTTTATTATTATCATTTTCGTCACCGTCTTCACCGTGTTATCAGTTTCGATCAGCACAGATTGCTCTACCATTATGCATACTGGAGGCAAGTGACAAGTGAATAAAGCGTCATCCTCGTATAAGTGGAGAGAAATATTAAAAAGAAAAAAAAAAGGGAAGAGCCAATCAATAACTCACAGATTCTAATGTCCCCACACTTTGTTGCTGATGTATGTTTCCTGTTCATTTCTTGCCGACAAAGAAAGCGAAAGCCGGAACAGTTGATGGATATGTTCGGTGCAAGATCCTATCTTCATGATAGTTAATTATGTTCTCCAACAGCTGTGGAAACCTTGCCCTCCCTTCCTATCTCCATTGTCACAATAGAGGCGGGTAACTTTTCCACTTTTCAAGTCTCTGCCTGCTCCCTCCATCTGCGACATAACCTCACCCCTATCCCACCTCCTCAATCACGATAACTTCAACAACTCACCACGATTGCTCAGCTCACACACCTCCTGCACATACCCTCATGCCCTTTTCTGTTCTTCCGCAACCCGAATTTCACAAGTGCTCTAAGCCGATGTTTTGTGATATGACATTATGGTTTACCCATAAAAGAGCATAGAGATCTGTAGCTATAAGGGTGGACTCACTTAGTCTGGTATTTTAATCTCTGCCTGCATTGCAAAAAAAAACAATAAATTTCATACATCTGTCGTTAGGAGGTAACAGAACATAGTGACTATTTGAAGTCCAATAAACAATTTAATAAGAATGCAAAATACGTACTTGTAATATTGTTACCCATGACCGAAGTTAATCAACCACATATACCTAAGCTTGTTATTCTGCATTAATTAGTTCTGTTTTGGCTATGTGTGGAGTATACTAATTCCCTATAATGCAAATGACTTCTTTTTTGTTAGTTATAACGTCCTGTCGGCACCGTTGTCACCTCTTGTTCTGTAACATTCGAGAGAGGACAAACCCCAAACACAGAAAATAACAGAGGTACGGGGGGGGGGGGGTGGTATTAATAAACACAGATTTACAGTAGAAGTTGTTTAACAATCTGAAGAAATTGTTTGAACAGCAGGTCGGGAAATGTTTAAATAATGCCCCCCCCCCCCACCCTCTCCTTATCATCCAAATCAAAGTATGTGAAAGCCCAATATTAAATCAAAACAAAGATATAAATAGCTATACCCGAAATCATCAATGGAATTTTATTCTGTATGGTATATAATTACAATTTCATGGAACTGTTGGTGATTTGGTTTGCAGTGAAGTTCTTATCTCCATTGTTGCTGTCAGTGTGGTGAAAAATCTTTGCATTAGCACGTGAAGGAAACATTCTGTATTCGGATATGGATTAACTGTGTGATGTGACTGGTTGTAACATTCGGACTGAAATTGTAGAACTTCCTGCTGATTGGTTGCGTCCTCTTGGCAAATGAGACCGCGGCATTTCACGTCTGTGGTCCAACTGGCCACGCCCCTATCTCTACTGGATTAGAATGATGAAATGGTCCTATCACACAAAAATCAAGAATGGATTCAAGAAGGTTTGTATTTCAGTCAGTTTTATTTATGTGTAGTTATTCATTTTCTTTTCTTCATGGTCGTTGTTGATGTTGTTGGCAGTTTTTATAGTTATTTTTTATTTGTTATAGTTATTGTTGTTGTCGTCACGTTTATGATTGTTTAATGTTGGGATCAGTGTATGGCGGTTTTGGTTATTGTTTCTGCGTCGTGGTTGATCGAGTGGTTGTCAGTGTGTTTATTGTTATTGTAACTATTTTATCGTAATTGGAAGTTGTTGTGTTATGTTTTTGTTATAATGGTTATTGCTGTTGTAATATTTGTTTGCTTTCTTGAGTGCTGGTTGTAATTATTACTGATCTTTCATACTCTTTCATATCATTCTTTGTCGAGATTCACTTTCTCCGCCTGTCCGACTGGCACCGACTAGTCCCTTCTCTCTCTGCTTCCTCGTGCTTTCTTCCATTCTCCTCCTCCTCCTCTCTCCATCCATCTATTCACTCCACACAAGCAATTATCAAAACAAAATCCTACAGCGTCATTCATTCAGTGAACAACTCTAATTGCTAGTACGCGTTAGGCAAGAGACAGAATTGGATTGTTGACAGAAATCAGTTTAAGCAATTATCCGAGTACTCTATGTCAGTTAATTACACAAACATCCAGAGAAACTGAATACAATTTGTTTGTGTTGTTAATGACGCCGTGTCGCCTCTGTCTGAGAGTGCAGTAACGATTCCTGCCCCAGTTGGAACTTTGTTAACATAGTACAGTAATGCCTGAAGTTAAATAGAGAAAAAAATATTGGTATAATTGGAGAATTTCAGAGCCTAGTGAAGCACAGGTGTTCGTGCGGAATTGTTTTATTTTTTTTCCGAAATAAATGGTTTGTCTTGCCGAGCATGAAGAAGATAACTGTCTCCTTGTACCAACATTACTGGCGCTAGCGGGAGTGAAAAAAAAGAGGGGAGAGGGGGGGGGGGGGGAGGCGCGAGGATGAACTGATTAATGACTACAATTTAAGGCGAGTTGAAAGTGAAAACCTACTAAGCAATAATTTGACGCAATTCGCTGTTTGTAGCCTTTCAGAGAGTCGGTATCGAACGAACTCTACATTCCACTTCAAAATATTGAAAATCCAAGTCGCCCAAATGTTTACGAAAGAAAACAAAATAAAAAAGGGCAGGTAAAAACTCGCGCATCGCCAAAAAAAAAAAAAAAAATCATTTCTCACTAGTACAAACGTAGGAATTTTTGCCCTCTGGTTTTTGTCTTCTCTTATTGTTATTGCCACTGTAAGACTGTCCACATCGTGACATCATTTTTTCCCTTTTTTTTTTCTTTTCACGTAATACTCCGTTAACATCATCTTCATCGACACAGTCGTTCCTTTTTTTTTTCTTTTCACGTAATACTCCGTTAACATCATCTTCATCGACACAGTCATTCCTTTTTTTTTTAATTTTCACGTAATACTCCGTTAACATCATCTTCATCGACACAGTCATTCCTTTTTTTTTTTATTTTCACGTAATACTCTGTTAACATCATCTTCATCGACACAGTCATTCCATTTTTTTTTTCTTTCTATCCCTTAAGCTAGGTTTTCATGTGTACGGAAACGGGAAGGGCAATGGAGACGTAAAAAACCCTTCTGGTAGTGAACTAACTAGAAAATGTTCATTTGTACACGGAAGCCGTTTCCGTACACATGGAAACAGAGCTTTATCTCTTCATCACATCTTAACCTCCCAGCACCAAGACCTCCTTTCTTATCCTCTCAATTTACTAGTATTATTAAGTATTGAATCTATCATAGGTCACTCCAGCCCTCGTCTCTCACACTTCACCTTGTAATTCTTTAGATCTGTTGCTCATCCAGTTTTTGTTTCTTTTTATTTTTTTAATGTTAAATTTTGCTTTCTTTTACTTTCTTTCCTTTCCTCGTTTGTTGCCAGTAAAAGCAAAAGTGATGCAGGAAAAGAAGTTTGTCCCTAATGCGATTCTCTTCAACATTAGTGATCTCTCGTGGCGGGGGTGTCGACATCATCCTTAGGCCCATTTGATTGGCCAATGTCACACACCCCGACAAATTACCATAGTAAATTTTTTGATTGGTTACATGTTGAAGGGAGCGGGGGAAGGAGGGGTGGAAGGCTGGGGGTTCAATATCCATATATGATGCTCAGGTCACTGATTGAATGCATGTTTTGGTGCTCTGTTAGTTTCATTGATAGACGTCCGGAGCAGCGGATTGAATAGTGGTAAAAACGTGTGTTTATTTGTGTTGATGGTTAGTCACGAAGCAATAAATAGCCAGCTGTTATGGGATTATGCACGTGTCAATATAAATCAGTTGTAAATAATATTATTAATTCATAACTTAGACACAAATATTCACCATCTTCTAACCTGTCCCTTTCCGCCTCTTGGACCTTTCCAAATTCTCGATCTGTTTGCCCCTCGAACTGACACATAAGAATATGCTACTTACGTCAGTGTGT
The DNA here is from genome assembly GCA_963931925.1 of Onchidella celtica. Classification (NCBI taxonomy): domain Eukaryota; kingdom Metazoa; phylum Mollusca; class Gastropoda; order Systellommatophora; family Onchidiidae; genus Onchidella; species Onchidella celtica. Next base: position 28,157,771 of record OZ007576.1, on the reverse strand, counting down.
TGTTACTGGGCAAACGAAGTGCATGGATAAACAGAAAGGAAAGAGAGGGGAGACGAGGAAGAGAAGAACGTCAGAACCAAACACTGATAGAGATCCGGTATGATCCGAGATTTCTACTTTGGGGACCATAAAACCTTCTCAGACTCTTGTGCCTGCTACAAAAATATTCCACTATAACCTCTGGGTATCCAAATGAACTTCTTTCAAGATTCCCCCCCCCTCCCCCCCACACACACACATATGCCCCACCCTCACCGGACCACAACAGCAACAATCACAACAGTTTTAGCCCCCCCCCCTCCCCCACCAAAAAAAAAAAGGAAATTGACGTGATACCTATCTAGAACCTGTCAGTAACAGTTCACTCCGGGAAATCCGGGAATCTCCGGTGATTTCTCTTCGACTGAGTGATGTCATTCTCTCTTCATTTTTATTCACACAAAAAGCAACTGCCGGCAGTCCGTACACTGTGATTGCCGCCAGTGTCAGGCCAAATACAGAACACCTGTCCCTAGACTGTCCATGTGGCGCTCTGCCATTATCTGGAAATAGACAGTACGAAGTATATGCCCCGATTAAATTTTGCAGGAAAGGCAAACTAAAAGACGCACACTCAAAACACAAAACGTTTTTTGGCGTTGCGCCTTCCATTATTCTTTGTTCAATTTCCATTTTGTGAAGACCGAAAAAAACTACTGTAGACGTATCAAATTTCATTCTGTATAAAATGTTAAAAAGTGAATTTGTCAATGATTGATTTTTCCATAATATGGCAGCACTGTTACATAACTGAGCGAACGAGCTCAAGTTCTGTTAAGTTCTTAAATTAACTTGATAATGTATAATAATGTAGCTGAAGCGACCGATATTATGTGCATGCGTTTTGTCCTCGTACTGGTGTCAGGGGCCTGAGGGAATGCGTGTGTGAATGGTCACAAAAGGCCTCCAAGGACAACAGAACAGCGAAATGTTGCGCTTTAATTTTGATTTGAATCGTTGTCAGACGGCGATCCAATTTTCTGTGTCATCGACGTCATCCAGGAGCGTTACTGAAATGGATGGGGAGAAGGGAAGAGGTCCATTGACGCTGAATCAGACCTTGTTCTGCCTCTCTTTTCACTTTTCGAGACTACTTGTTTTTTGATATGTGAATGTACGGGGAGCAAGGGGAGGGTTGGGCAAGAGGATGTTTTGTGTTTTATGTAAACTCGGATTTGTTTGCTTGAAATATTTTACATCTTCTCAGACGTGAATGGGAGTTGGAAAAAAAAAATCTGAGTCGATGAATACACGATGAACATAAAAAGATACGGTGTCAATAAAAGATGGATTGTATCGCCAAAAGTCATTGACTCCGAAAGATGGAAAAAACAGCTTCACAGACATGAATAGAACGTAAGGGTAAGAGGAAAGAGGTGAACTTGAAGACGTTCATATTTTGCCCTTACAAATAATTTTTAAAAATGTATTTCACCTCTTCATGTTGGACAAATTTGTTTTTCTTCTGCAGTTTCTCGATGTCTCTCCCAGATTTATTCTGTTTAATTTTCTTTTCATATTCTTTCCATTTTTTTCCCCCTGGATGAGATTGTTTTACCAAATCTTGTTTTGTCTTTCCTTTACCTTAGTACCTTTCAGTCAGAATTCGGGAATGGGGAAAGAGGAAAAGATAATTATGAATGTGCAGAACTTATGACATATAGGTGTCTTTAGCATGAGCAGTAGAAATGTCCTGGGTGCTAGAAACATGGAGTTGCAAAAACGGATGGGTTTGGATGTAAACGACAATGACTCTGAGATTAGGATAATGGCCTGAGGGGAAATAAAGACTGAAGTCTCTTATCTCTTATATCTACATAAGTAGTGAACACGTAACCCGTCTCAGTGGAGGAAAGGTTAGTGGTAAAGAAGATGAAGGATTAAGGAGCAGAGGGGTGCTTTTTTTTTTTTTTTTTCCTTTCACATTTTGATGTAATGCAAATTTAATCTTCCATCCGACTTTATTGCATTCGGTTCAAATAATTTTTTCCATGCATTTTTTATGTTTAAGTTAATCTTTTGTAACTTTTCATCCCACGATGATGCCGGGCCAGAAATAAAAGTTGGCCGAATAGGCGGGAGAACGTTAAAAATCACGCACGCTAAACGAAAAGACAAATATGAGATTGAGACATCGCGCCAGCGTGTTTAATCAACCGAAATCTCTTCATGTGACAAGTTTACATTCGCACGTGACCAAGCATGACCTGCTCAACTTTCAGCTGCTTCACAGCCACAGAATAAACAGGCAATTGAAACTGTTCTCTTGGAGTTGTGGATTCATAGTAATATTATGAAATATATAAAACATATAATTTTACTATTTACTATTTCTGTAGATAATATCGACAAACTTCACCGGTTGCACCATTGCTGACCAGTGAAACAGCCTTGTCCATTCAAGGCAAGTAGGGCTAAAATGCATCTGGCGCTGTGATGTGAAAACTCTGGAAATGGCATTTCCCATACATGGCTTATAGTAGTTATAGCTAGACCGACAATCCGTGACCATGGCACCACTTTTGTTTGTCCTAGTGGTTGAGAAGGCATAAAGTGGACAGCGCCGAATTGATTACCCACTGGCCGAAATAATTGATTATGCGCTTTTTAAAATGCACTATGTTCCATATAACTTAGTTTTTCTTGCACATTGGGCTGTTAACAGTTCATTTGCTATTTTGTTTAATTATTAATGTAATGACGCATTATCCAAAATTCAGATACACAGGCGCATCCTCTGGGGGCTGAGTGAACCAGGATGACTTTTCTTTGTTGGCTTCATCATTAATGTAATGCAGAGTAGATTCTCTACGGTCTCCGTAGGTGTTGGTAGCGGGAGATCATCGTGGTGCCATTGATAGCTGGGGAAAATGAACGGAATGCAAGTTTCAATGAAATCTGAACAGAGGACATTGAGAGAATGAAACTAACTCATGAGTACAATAATACAATGTTATATTACATTGGCTTCTTTTGACGCTTGGCTATAAGTTTAACGTTTTTGCAACGGCCCCTTTACCCAGCAGTTCGACCTGAAATCCCTCAACCCGTAGCTCCTGTAAACATTAAATTTATTAATCAGCTAACCCAGTATTAGTGGGGTGTGACCATTTTGTATCGTTGCGTGGGACTTCAGACTGGGTCATAGGGATGTATGCTGAATACATGTAGAAACTTTGTCCGATCATGACAGGGTGCATATTTTTTTGATTTTTACATTGAAGTGGGGCTGGGATACAAAAAAAGGTTGAGAAACGCTGAGTTAGCCTTTGCCATAGAGCCTTTGTGCAAGATACCCATCTTTGTGTGGGATCCTAAACCAATGATTTTTGCCTGACAATAATCTGTCTATCAGAAAGATCAGTTTACTCGCGGAAGGCTGAAATATACTGTAATGCTATCACATCGTTATCAACTGGTCATAGGAGATATTCAGTTACTCACGGAATCATGTGCTAGAGGCCAACTTATTGCAATTATATAATTGTATGCTTGATAGGAAGGGTGGGTACATGAACGCTACAGAACAGAGATGCATTACTTGCCTAATATCAACAGTTATAGTTGGATGGATTGTCTCCGTAAGGAAATATTTCCAGAGTCCTACATAACTACACAAGAGCCCCTATGGCGGCCGTGCCTTGAATTATCCTTTTATGATTTAGCTATTGGTTTTTGGGTAAAGATGTGTGGGTCATGAAGTGAGAGCCGCCATGCTGGTAGAGCTCTTTTTATCTTGACAGTTTAGATGCAAAGATACCCCCACCCCCAAGCCCCACATCGTTTTTTTTTTTTTTTTGGCCCAGTCAACACGTCTATTGTCATCTGGTCAGGCAAGTCCTGCAACTGTCCCAGAAGACTCAGACTTATGGTCAGCGCATGACTTATGTGTCTGGTCAGCTCACACTGGTCCAGCCGGTGGTTGATGTTGGTGTGTCTGTCTGTCTGTGCAGAGCTCAGGCCTGTTTTAGACATAGCGAGGTCACCTAGTGCATTATTAGGGGTGTATCTACATTTGGTACCATTTTGCCTCTCTCCCTCTCTCTCTCTCTCTCTCTCTCTCTCTCTCTCTCTCTCTCCCTCTCTCTCTCTCTCCCTCTCTCTGTGTGTGTGTGTGTGTCCATCTGGATGCCTATGCCTGAGAAGAATATAAATTGAACTGGATGGGACAAGATGTTGAACTGGTAACTCTTAATGGACTTTGGTTAACCCAATTACTGCCAAATTCCAGGAGCTAAAACACTCTTCTTTCTTTGCTAACGTGTTTGGTTTTTAGTTTTCAGATTAAATATTAGCCACACAACAGGTCTTTTCTGATCGTGTTACTCTATCATTTGTTTCGAGGAAATGACTTTAGTTAAGCTAAACATGAGAAATTAAATGACGGGCGAGAAACAGCTCTGTCTTGAGGAGAATGACCTTAAGAATGTTTCTATTGGTACGCTTGCATGGAGGTACGAACTGCTAGGATTTGTTGTTTTAATTAATTGTTCAAATATATGAGGTAGTTTCCTAACCCTGTCACTAGGTCACAGGGAGTATGCGGCGGGAACGGCACTTTTATTGGTCTAGCGTGATTTCGGTGGAAACTCAAGTCTTGGTTGATAATGGTTCCTCGGGGTGCTTTTCATGAACATAATTTAGCCAAAAATTCATATCGTGTGACCAAATCCAACTTTATTACAGATTTGACCAGACAGGTCACGTGTCATATTGTCACCAGGATTGACTTGACGCTTTACTGTCTCATACCCTCATGGGATGTGATGGTTGTGAATGTCGGTGTTTGTGATGTTATGACCGTCGAACCCGTGTGTGATGTTTGCTATCAGATGTTCCTACGTTGTGTTGGCTGTTAGATCGTGCTGGTGATATTTTCATCCATTATTTTGTTCCACTGTTTACAGGAAGACAACTGGAGGTCGGGCGATAATTGATCACGTGTGCGTTTTATGTCAGTGTCAACCGAATGGTGAAGCGTTTCTGAGCGACGAATGAACCATGAAATCCCTTGATGACTATCAAGCACTGATTCCCGTGTTTGGACGCATTGTTTGTCTGTTACGCCCTGATACACTGTAATTGACGTAGCAAAACAGATACGGTTTATGTTCATGTTTGCAAATCTGACCTCTTTTCAGACCTCAGATCGGACGAGATTATCGGCTGAATTTAAGCATAGAAATTTATTGTTTTTGTTGGCTTATCGGATGCATCGAGTGCAACATGACTTAATGTTCACGGGCATGTGTAATTGTGTTGGAGCGTGAGTTTTTAAAAGATATATCCAGGCTGAAAGAACCGACAGTTATCCAGGCTGAAAGAACCGACAGTTCTATTCGCGTGTCTTTTGTCTGATATTGAGTAGTTTGGATGGACGTCAATGAGTGGACGGGAAACATTTAAAAGCAAACCGATCAGCACCTGATCCAATATTTGAATTTTAGACCATGGATTTAATAACAGGAATTTCTAGCTTTGCTATGAACACATAAACTCGCAAACAATTCACTTACACACTGGATGTGTCGTCGCTAATCGTGACTGACACCAAAAAACAATTTTCAAGTGACACATTTGGACAGCAGCCCGCTGTTCCGGTCGTGCGTGTCAGTGAACAAAGACAGAGGACCATTGACCAGTTTTGGGGGGCGTTGCTTGAATGTGTAACACGTGCCTGTAAGGCAACAGGTGGTTGCGTGTTGTTTGTCCTGTGTCACATGGCACTTGTCGAATTTACCAGTCGTACGGCCAAACCCAGATTTGATGGCAGGCTTTGGTACACGTATGGCCAGTTACCTGTTAGTTTGTGAGGCAGAATGTCTGTAACCCAGAGCCATACCGTAATTCATGATCTTTTGACTCTCTGGTGTTGTTTTAACTTAATCACACTATTTGCACATGGTATATGTTCGCCTGACTGTTAGTCTGTTTGAAGATATATACTGATTTCTGCCTGTGACTGTCTATCCGTTTGTCATCATGTCTTTGTGTTGAGGTGTTTATCATTTCGGTCAGTCTTGCCTGTCAATCTGTATGTTTCTCTATGAGTCTGTAGGGCACCACGTTAGTCGGGGCGCCTCTGTGCATATATATATAATACCCATATCAGTTTTGGGCAGGAAGAAACATGTTTGGCGGAGACAGAGAGAGAGAAGGAACAAGGCGGAACAGGAGAAGAGGAGGAGAGACAATAGGAAAAATAGTAGGGAATGGCTTTTACTACACCCCCCCCCTCCTCTCTCTCTCTCTCTCTGTCTCTCCTCTTTCTCTCTTTGTCGTCTCTTTTTCTCTCTTTCTCTCTCTTCTCTTTCTCGTTTTCTTTCTCTTTCTCTCCTCTCTCTCTCTCTTTCTCTCTCTCTCTCACACACACACTATCTCTCTCTCTCTCCCCTCTCTTTCTCTCTCTCTCTCTCTCTCTGTGCTCCCCAATTTTTTGCCTCTATTAATTTATCGATCCTTCAATCGCTCAATCATCACCAGTTCTGTCAGGGTTACTCATTAATTAAGCAGATCATTTAACTGGATATTCTCCCCTGTGCACGTGCCAAGGGAACTGAGCTTGTCAGTGTGCTGGGGGGACACTGGACAACCTATCGCTTTCTGTCCACAAACAGGAGGTTGGAGGGATTACATAAGTTTGTACAGAGAGGATGGCAGAGGGGGGAAAACGGGAAGGACAAAATAATCCTCTTATGGACTTGAGTATAATTGAAAAACCGGCCAACCTCCTGGTGAGAAGGGAGGCAGTAGCTCATAGATCATATTTGTGTTTTAGAATGGTTTTTTAAAGAGTAAAATGGCGCTAATAGGTAAGAGAAGTGTGTGCGTGAGAGAGAGAGAGAGAGAGAGAGAGAGAGAGAGAGAGAGAGAGAGAGAGAGAGAGAGAGTGAGCGAGAGGGAGAGGGAGGAAGAGAGCGAGTGAGAGACAGACAGACAGACAGACAGACAGATGGAAAGCAGAGTTATGAAGGTGGGAACTGTGTGATGTGCGTGATGTGTATACGAGGACGGGAATCAGATACAACAGCAGTAGCTTGCAGGCAAATTTCACACCTTCCTTACAACTCTCAAATTACAGTATGTTTTATAGGCCCCATTCACTCGCTCGTTTACCTTTATCATCATCATGAACTAAGATCATCGTCACCGAAAAAAAAAAAAAATAGGGCAGTGGATAAAAACCCATCCAAGCCGGATAAAATCATTAAATTGATGTCTGTCCAGTGAACCGAGCTACATTATGTATTGTACCGTACTACATTAAGCAGAAGTGACCACTGGTTTATGATCCTCTCTGTAGTAATTTCATTAACAACGTTTTTAAGGCCAGCAGCACCAACTACCGTGGCATCGGCAATAGCTGCTATGGGAAAAACACCAACAACAAATTCAGCAACACATGGAAGATTTTAGGGCCAGGACCAACTATTCTTGTGTAAACGCCAGAAAACAAAAAAAACGCTGCTGTACAAACAGCAACAGCAAGAACTTCAACAACATCGACAACAACAACGACAGCAACAAAACCAAATGACAGCAACAGCCACAACGACAACAACAACGAAGATTTCTACAACGACATCATCACATTTTATTTGCGAAGTCGTAAAGATCAATGATGATTATCGATTAGAGTAACAGGAAATGGGCAGGCAACTCCAAACCCATTATGAAAATTGAACTAAGGAAATGTTCATAACACGGAGTAAACACAGCTTCGTGTTTTTTTCTACTTAAACAGAAAAATTATATGTTTCTCTCTCTCTCTATTTCTGTCTCTCCTCTCTCTCTCTCTCTCTCTCTCTCTCTCTCTCTCTCTCTCTCTCTCTCTCTCTCTCTCTCTCTCTCTCTCTCTCTCTCTCTCTCTCTCTCTGACAGTCCATCTCGTTTCTGTCTCCCCGTCTGCCTGTCTGTCTGTCTCTCTTTCATTCTTTCTCTATATATATCTTCTTCTCTCTTTTTGCCTCTCTATCTATCTATCTGTCTGTGTGTCTGTCTGGCTGTTTGTCTGTTAATGTGTTTTTGACATATGCCGAACATTAATATTATTATGTTCGTGGCTCAGCAACCTTCTCATCTGTACTGCCCACTGTACTTTCAGAACCGGATTAATTTTACTGTCATTACCGCAACCCCCTCCCCTCTTTGCCCCACCCCCTCCCCGGCTTCCGCATTGCCTCCCCACAAAGTCATCATGCCTCCCCATGTCGTGCAAGCTGCCCATCATCAACTCCGAGATCAAAGCCGCAGATTACGGGAACTTTTTCCCCTCCGAACACCGTCCAAGTTGACACGCACACACGTGCGCGCTTGAAGGGCGGGTGGCTTTCTGAAAATCTGATCTCAACATTTTCCGTGATTTTGAGATAAATGCAATTGGACAAATCATCCAGAACAGAACACTGTTTTCACTCTACAGAACCCAGTATGCCCAGAACAGTGAAGATCATTGCTGAAGCAGAAGCAGCAGTTGACAGTGAAATACAAACCGTGGTAATATTAGACATCGCGACCTCAGCTTTTGTTGGTTCTATCTCCATCTCCTGATAAAACTGGAGGTCTTTTAGTACGTAAAAGAGGGATAACAAATGGACACTTTGGCATTTGTTTAAAATGCAATGTGCTATCCCCGGAGGATTCTGCGCGCGCGGACCGCATTCCGCGCGCACGGAATTTCGGATTTTTCAGCGCGCGCGCGGAATTTCGCGTTTTGCGCGGAACACGCGCGGAATATCTTGTTTTTTGAGGGGTGGAAAAATTGGCGACCTTTTTTAAAATACACCTTCGCATGTTGCTCATCGGCAGATGCAGAAAGATCGTTTTCACTCTACAACCTGATTTTGAGCGGAAGGAGGAGGTCCCTCAGGGAGGAAAATCTCAAAGCATTTTGTTTTCTTTTTTTTAACAGATATGCAGAGAACAGCTTTTTTGAGTAATTTTGGATTTATTAAATATTAATTTAATATCACCAATCTGGTCATCATCATTATCATTACCGGTACTGTCATCATCACTCGCTTTTCCATCATGTCGTTGTCAAGTATACTGTTTATAACTTTTTTCTCAATAAACCAAGTGGTAAACTGGGATGGTGTAACCCTGGACACTGAAACTAAACCTGATGCTTTTGTCTGGCTTTTATTCTCAGCTTTATATCAACAAGTAAGTGTTCCGTCTTTTTATTTTTCAATGGGCGCATTTACGCGTTGCGCAGAATTTTGCGCAAAATTTGCCATTTTTTTGTGCAGAATTTTGCAGAATTTGCAAAAAAAAAAATGCAGAATCCTCCGGGGATAGACTGTGGGACTTATCAAGCTATTTCACGGTTCCGATTTATTCTAACTAGTAATTATAATACTAAAAGCCGCAGACGGTTACCGTTGAATTTCTCAGTTGTTCAAAAAGTGGAGATGGAAGAAGCAAGTGCAAAGATTGCGAAATAGGACCAGGGAAGCCAATGGAACTTCTGCCTCAGTAATATCCGTTAGAGAAAACAAACACAGACTACTATCCTTTTTCCCAAAGGCATAGTCATGGGTGGGAATTGACCTTTTCAGAGCTCACCCCAGCCTTTAATATAGGGATTTTCATCCGCCCCTGGCATGTGTGTAGTCATATAATCATCAAGCAATATTAAAATTCACGATTCACCTTTCACCTAGGCCTTGCTCATCCATTGCAAGACGTAACCCTCCCATAATGATTTCCATTCCTCTCTGCCTGATGCTTTCCTCATCCACGATGTTCCTCCTCGCTATTTTATGTCGTTTTGCCATCTTCTTCCTGGTCGTCCTCTTGTTCTTCTTCCTGTTCTTGGTTGCCATTCATAAAAAAAAGAACTATGTAAACGTAGCATAAATTGTAAGTTTACAACTAGCTTCATCAGGGGCGCAGGATTTTCAAGTGATTTTGGTCCATTTTCAGCCTCATGAAACTTTTCCACTAGCCACCTGTGATAGCAAATGACATGACGTCCCTGTAATAGATTATTTCACTTTCTTCTCTCCCACCCCCACCCCCTATTTCCAAACTACAGGAATCTGAAAGCTGAAGGTTAGCCCAAATTGAGATAACGAGAAAACCGTGAAGGTCGCAAAATGGCCGGGATCGTGCCCACGCGTCGTTAAACCCATATTCAAACTCAAACTCCCCTAAACCCACCCACCCACCCCTGTTCATTCCACCACTTTCTCCTTTCTGTCCTGCGGCATCCTTTACATGATATATAAAATGTCATACCCCGATTATGAAATATCAAAAACTGCTTGCCCTTTTTTTCCAGTTTTCCTGTAATGGTTGGTTAAGCTCATAATGATGACAATCCCGTTGTACCCGGGGAAATGTGGCATTATGAAGAAATCAAAGCCTGTGGATGCTTAGGTATGATGGAGAAAATCCTTCAATTTGACTTTCATGTCCGATCAGTGAAGGTCAGATACGTGACATGCTCTCTACACACGCAAGCAAGGCTTCTCATCATGTGGCACAAGGAGCCCCAGTGGCTATTGGTAACGGACTGCCTTAGACGTGGAAGATGGAAAAGGACAGCAAGTGACAATAAATTGTAATTATATCTCACAGTAAGTTCTTCAGTAGACGGTCAGTGGGCACTTCTGGTAGGGGCCTCCTTCTGTCTTATCATACTGTTATCTTCTGTCTATCCTCTTGCTTTTTCCTAGATCCTAGCACAATGTGATCGTTGTCGGCTCGACGTGCTTTCTTCAAAATCAAACTCCACTTCTCTCTTTCTCTCCCTCTCTCTCTCTCTCTCTCTCTCTCTCTCTCACTCTCTCTCTCTCTCTCTTTCCCCCCTCTCTCTCCCTTTTTCTCTCTCTTTCTCACTTTCTGTCTGTCTCTGTCATGAGAAAGTCACACCTAACGCACACCTTTTTTTAACCAGTCGAAACCCGAGGGTAATGCGTGTAAACCAACAGTTTCAGAATCTGTTTTTGCTCTCCATTCTTTACCCCCCCCTCCCCCGCCCCTCCACCCCCGATCCACCGTCACACCCCCCCCCCAACCTCCTTTTTTTATTTCAAGAGTTTCTTGCAGTGACAACATACCGGTCGATACACATAATGTATGTAACGAGAGCCAAATGAAGCACCCGTGAACGATGAATCCACTTAATGAATAAATCAGGTCGCTGCTATAAATTACAGACAATGACGGGGTCGACCTGGTACACTCATCTGCCTTCAACAGTCAGTGCTCAAACCCTGGCAATCAATTCAGATGTGGGCGAGTGGAACGAAAACCAGAAAATTGGGAAATAATTGGAAATAATTCTCTGAGTAGTTCGAACAGTAAACTGTTTCGTGTGTCAAGTCATTTTCAGATCCATTTACCTGTAACAATTACTAGTATTTCTAGGTCAGTTACCATAGCAGCTGGTGATTGGACAGTTTATTTCAGCATAATTATCTAGATGTAGGCCTGCCACTAAGATTGCATGCATCACAACTACATCATTGCACTTCCAGGCCACCAACAGTATTGATACTGCCGTGTTCCGGTGAAGACGGCAGAATTATGGCGGTCTCGTCAAATTCACATTTTGTCATTATTATCAATAGAAGGAAATATGCTCTGACTTTCTTTCCACGTTCTAATTTTGTAGGAATTGTCGTTACTATTGGCGTCAAAAAGTAGAAATCAAACAAAGAACAAGCCCATGTGCATTGTGAAATGTTTTTTACGTGCCCTTTTGAATTTTGCATCTGGCTTGTTTTTAATATGACAATATTGTGACTTGACTCACTGACTCCTGAGCTTAGAGTAGAAGCACGGGCACTGTCTGCGTAAACGTTTCTAATAAACAGAACAACATGAAAATGTCTATCAAGTTTCCTGCTGCTCCAAATTGACCCACGCTGAACAAATGATACTGTGATACAAAGAGAATAGAAGTGATGGCCAGAATACCCTTTGTAACATGTTTGATCACTAGGCAACCGCGCGGGCGGTGGTGAATTTAGTTTGTATCGTGTCGCGTACTGCTGTCTGTAGGTCTGCTCGTAGTATTTCGAAGTTAACATTGCATTGCAGCCGTACCGCATCCTCAGCCACCACATCTACAACAACAACAAAAAGAAACAGGTGAACAACACAAACTACGGCATCTACTCGGATGTTCTGATAAACCACACTGAAAACAGCAACAGAAAGAAAATGCATGAATGATTGAATTCACATTGATATAGAATTTCCGCTCATTAAACCAAAGCGAAATATTATTCTCAGTCCCAGAGTGCAAGTCATGACTACCATGCACTGTCGAGCTGCTCCCATGTGATTATATCGTAGTGAGACGGCTCAATTCAAAAATCCATTTCTGTCATTTAAAGATTGAATAACTGATGTCTGGGGGAGATTTGATCAAGGTAAATTGATGTCATGTTATTCTACGTATCACTGAAAGAAAAACGTTTGTATAGCAGAAATCTATGGCTGCAATCATTCGTTAACTATTAATAGGGCTTGGGACGGATGGATGGCCTTGGGGGCAAAAATGAGGAATGGGTTTATGATTTAAAGGAAAGGGGTGGGGGGGGGGGAGAAACACAGAACAAAGCGAATAAAGGGTTTGTGTCTGTTTGCCTGAGATTTGGGTTTGAGTTTGAATTTTACGGGGCATCGGCACGTCAACGGCCGCATTGAGCCTATCACTGTCCATTTGGGTACTTAATTTATGTTTCGTATTAAGAAATTCCAAATTTCACAGAATTAAATAGTTCTGTATAAATTTTATCACACTGGTAAAACTCTCAAAAGTTGTTGTCCTGAGATAACTTGTGTTTTTCTCCCATGGACGTTATATTTCTCTGTCTAAGTGAAAGGACAGGGCTGGCTTGAACTTGTCGTTTTATTCAGCGAAAATGAAGCCAAAATTGGCATGTCATTAATTCCAAATATAGATGCAGCTTTTCTCAAGTCTGTGACGGCAAAAAAAATACGATCATGAATGCAGTGATAGATAAAAACGGACTGCCGAACGCTTGAATTGAACGTTTTGCTGAGAGAAAATTATTTCCATGTCACGCTCAATGTGTTTCAGTATTCGCTGGGAAGTCGGTTATGATGTTTGGGACGCAGGAAACAGAAAGTAGTATAACATACAAGAACGAGATGCGATGGTTTTCAGAATAGGCCTTAGGCCCCCACAGTTTCTTCACGCCACCAAATTGCCACCAAAGAACAAAACTAGGTTAAGCTATTCTCTTACTTACAGGAGGTCGTGTCCGCATGCATTTTTGTGATAAATACATTTTTTACAGTCATAATGACAAAGAAAGGGAAACAAAATTAACTTTGAAATTCATGTTCTTGGTCCATCTGCTGTGTTTTCCTACGTGGAAGCCCGATTTCTTCCTCTCTCTCTCTCTCTCTCTCTCTCTCTCTCTCTCTCTCTCTCTCTCTCTCTCTCTCTCTCTCTCTCTTTCCCACCATCCCTCTCTTTCCCTCTCTGTCGCCCTTTCTCTCCCTCTCTCTCCCCCTCTCTTTCTCTCCCTTCCCTCTCTCTCTGAGGTTGGTATTCATGTTTCGGCTCAGGAAACATTAGAATGTACGACATACTAAAGCTGCATGCGATACTTTTCAGAACAGGCCTCAAGGCCCCAGTTTCTCACGGTAATTTTCCAAATGGATACCCCTCTGTCTCCTATTATAAAACCGTGAAAAGGAAAAATGCTGTCGGCAATATCGGCCATATCATTCGATGGTGGGTTAATAATAACATAATAATCTTAATAATTACATTTTTGCGATTTGCTTATAGAGGAGTTCAGACATTGATTTACGCCGTTATTTTCTGCCAGGGTTTTCAGTTCTGTGTTCAAAATGCCCAGCAAAACTCAGCTGAAAGAAACAAGGGTACGCACACACACACATACACACACACGCACGCACGCATGCACACACCCCCTCCCCTACACACAAGTCTGTAAGCTTCAGTAAATTGTGTCTGTATGCAGTATACCCATCTATGTGAATGTGCCAGCGTGCCAGCGTGCCCGCACACCTGATTCAGCACGATTTAAATTGAACTTAACTTCACAAGTTCAGAGGTGTGTTTAAATATGTAACTGGTGTCAATATAGCGGTCTTTATAGTGGTACATTTGGCTAACATAGCCAGCACCGAGGTTTGTGAAGTCGGGCAGAGTGGTTTTGGTGGGAGTCGCGTGTCTGTTTCCGACCGAGGTCACAATCATGACGTCATCAATGGCACAAAGTAAACAGTTTTATCTCGTATTTCTTCCATCCTGTCATTTTGTCATTTTCTCTCTTCGTCGATCCAGCTTTCATCCGTTCCTTCTGTTGTCTTTGAAATCTGCTTCCTTTTGTTAAGGAGTTGTTTGAATTCCGTTCACTAACTCCCTTCTGTTAGAGATGCATTTGCTGAGGGGGGGGGGGGAGGAGGGGACGGCGTGGTGGAGCAAGTAGACGTGAAGTAACACATAACTTACCATGTGTTGTATTGCTTTAAGGGGGAAAAAAATGCACTGAATTGAATCTTAATACAAGCTGATAAAGGGAATGGCAAAAGCTGACGGTAATGTCGCTTACTGGAAAGAAACATAATTGATCTTGAATGTTGTTACAAATACGTAAGTCCCCCAAGTTTTTTGCGCGAGGGGTACGTATTTTTAACGCTAGTGAGCTCCTCCCGAAATGTTCCTAACAACAGCCTTAATTAATTATTCTTTCAGATTTTCTTTTTGTTTTCCTCCTGTTTTTTGGTAGAAAGGGTAAGGGGCAGGGTTAGGGATTCGATAAGATTTAGGATTGAGGATGAGGACGGGGTTAGGAATGGGAACGTGTACGTACGCGTCCCTTGCAGAAAACGTTTGGGGTGCATACAAACAGGTAACAACAGCCATTGAGCTTAGTACATTTAGGTCTGGGGTTGTTTTGTTTTTTTTGTAATTCACCAAACTGTTGTGTTCACCAAAGGAGGGATGTGAAAGAAGCTGAAAAAATTAAAATACAAATTATTACTCAAATTTGGCCAAAGTTAGACTATATTGCCCTGTTATTGAAAAAAAAAACCCAAAAAAACCCCATTATATTATTATACAAGAAAACCAATTTGTTCAGGCACAAAAAACATTTGGCATTGTGCTCCGCTGTCTTCCGTGTTCAGTTTTATTTTGTCAGCAAAAGGCACGAAATGAGTGGTCGCACACGTTTTTAAAACTATAGATAGAAAGATAATTATAGCCCGTCAATTCCATGAAATGATGTCAAAAATTTGATTTAACCTCGACTGGCTCATACGGTGTTTTTCCGGACAACGACAGTCGAACATAGTAGGCAGAGGTGTAGAGTACAGTTTACTCTTGGCGCCACATCCCCGACTCGTGGAGTCTTATCAACATCCCCAGCAGTTAGCACTGTTATGTGTATGCGACATTTGGCGGAGTCTGACCTATTGAACCAGTGTCCACTGTCTGTCTGTATGAGCGTCAGCTGCGCACCGAGGTGCGTACGATGGTGAAGTACTATGTACCGAAACACGATGTATTGACACAAAATCCGCTCGGTTTGTGGACAAAAGCACAGGCGGTAAAATGTACTAACTACCGAAACATAGCGTTGACACAGATTCTATCACTAACCAAATTTGCTCTTGAAACTCCGGGCTCTGTAAGGATGAAATCGGTTCATCTGAAAACTCTGCAGTCTACACTTTTATCTCTCTTACAGTTACTAAATATCGTGTTAAGTTTAAAGGTGAAGCATGGGATCCCTTGTCAAGTCTTGTGATGTGCCTTTTTAATTTGAAGTGGACGTGAATTCTCTCTCCCTCTCTCTCTCTCTCTCCCCGTCTCTCTCTATGGCAGTCAGGATAGGCACGTGCTTTATCAGCGCACAAAAATCTTCACGCAACCGTATGTCCAATTTCTGACTCAGTGTGTTGGAAATTTGGATAAAAGGAACTGCCAATTCAAGTTTTCCAGCTTCGCCCCCCCCCCCCGCCCCTCTCAAATATGTTGTGATTTTCTCTATCCTTTATTTATTTCATTATCTGATGAGAACCCCCGTTCCTGCCACCCCCTTCTCTCGATTTCTTCTATTTCGGATGAAGTTCATTGTTTGGTGGATAACTGTGTTGCCTTGGCCATTATTCCACCCTCTTCTGTATTTCTCCCACGTTTGCACATCGCTGTCTGAGGGTTTCACATATTTTTTTATTTTAGCTCTTCCCGACATGATCGTGCAAGTCTACCAACTGATATCTCTAAGTTTGTACTCAGACACAGTTTGCTTCATTCTCCTGCCTCTGTTTTTAGTAAGACAAGGTTGTACATGTATTTGAGATAATATAGAGACATGGAAGTATTTTCTCGGACAACACTAACACAGTAACCCCATCTCAGCTGCCAGTCCACTCCACAAGTGGACAGAATTCTGTTCTGACAGAGGCCAGCTGTCTCCAGTGTGGGGATCAGACCTCACTGCTTGTATGAGCGACCCTACACTCAGCAGCGATCCAAGTGTTTGCTGATGGAAGAGAGAACTGAGTCGATTCATCAAGGGTTATTGACAGGATTATCTCCACCCAACAGACCCCCTGCATTCTAGCCTGGCAACTAACAGTACGTTCTTTTGAGCGTTTTAATAGTATAACAAAAGGCAAACTTTCGGCGCGATACTGTAACGTCTGTCAGGAGAAGTTCTCCGACGCAGTTTTCCTTGTGACGAATTATTGGTCACTGAACATTAGCCGTGGTGTCATTATGCTCTGCTGTAGTGCTACCACATTTTTGTTCTTTTTAATTTTTGTACATTTTAATCACCACTTATTCCAATTCCATGGCTTGGACTCGGTGTCCATTGGCACGCCTGATTCTCCATATAAGTACATGACTGTTTATGCTCAGGTTTACATTTGGTGGCAGAGTACGCTTTTACATCGTCATTTTTTTTTCTTCTTGTGATTCCTTGAATGTTGAGGGTTTACTTCAGGTAAATTTTAAATAAACTCAGGTTCAGAGCTGGTGGAAAATCAAATTAGTTTCTGATTTCGTATCTTCCAAGTTCAGTCAGTCTGTTATGGAATCATTTTGAATAACAGTCGATGTTTATTGAAGGAAATTTCTGCCCATATCACACGCGCAATTTCATATAAAATTGTGTTACAGACGTGTCTGCATGGCGAAGCTGCCCAGTCTATAACGTTGTTGGCCCCAGTTTTGGCAAAGGTTGCTTTGGACAAAGTGACAAGCGCTGAATCAACAGAGGGTCCAAGTCCGACCCTACGCAAGACACATATCGATAAATGATCTGTCAACACCTATAAATCTGGGCAGTTCTTGCGATTGATAAATCCGAGGAAGTTTAAGGTCAGGCGGTTGTCGCACTGTCGGTCTACAGCTGTCAATATTGGCAGTGCAGATCAGTGTGAGGGATTAATAGACTTTACTCAGTGGGCAATGTTGAGATCTTAATTTACTCCTGGGCCTGGGTATTCAAAGAATTGTAATCTCCTGACAGCTGAATCGGCAACGTGAGATTTACCGGTGGTCTGGTCTAGTTTGCTAGTTTTCATGAGGTGCGGAATCAGCCCGTGAAATAAGAGTTGTTTGTCACACTGTTCTAGATGAATGCTCTCACAGTTTCAGGTACTTTCCTGTCTTCTTACTGGGTTACAGTGTAATTTATTCCCCTGCCACTGATTAGCCTTTTGTGTTATTTTCTTTACGCTTCTTTTCTTACCAGCCTTAAACACTTATAATACTATCTGCATCCACAGAGTAGCATCCACTCTTCTGCACGAAAGATGAGCCTCAGAAATAGACTGAAAGCCTTTGTCTGCGACAACTTTGTATCTGTGCATCATTTTATTCCAGTTTGTTTCGCTATTGCGGGGACAGTAAATTTTTAGGGTCCATGTGATTGTATTGCGTGGATTTTGTCTTCAACATTTACTGCATATTTTAAGAACAAAACCTCGTCAGATATGATTGTGTGGTGGAACATTAACTAGCCGATGTAGAACTGACCAGTTGTGAAACCCAGAACTCAGTGACCATGAACGTTTTTATTACTGTTATCGTCACCAAACCACAGAAAGATCAGCCATGGTACGTGGTTGTTGTCTCACATTCAGTCTTATGTGGGCACGAGGTTAAGAAAGAAGAATGCTTTTTTTTTTTTTTTTTACGTATTTTGAAATGAAATGTTGGCAGTACTGTGGGATCCAAGACAAAGACTGAAAGAGCACAGAATAAAAATCATATTTCATACTATTACATTAGAATAAGTTCTTTGTTTGAATAGTTGTACCGCTACTGCTGCCTATACCAAGGCCAACACATTGAATTTTATCTCCAGCATCACCCGCAAAATGCAAACCGGATGAATATTTGGGAGGATGGAGAGAACGGGGGAGGGAAGAGTGCACAGACAGACAGACAGCAGCGTGAGAAAGGCAGGTAGCCAAACAATCGTGACAACGACACGGTCATCCATATTTGGTCGGCTAGGTTAGAGGTCACGAGACAGGCACACAGCCCAGGGGAGAATGCAGAGGACATGACCATTACCGGAAAGAGTTTAAGGGATGGGAGGATTAAGATCTGGTCTGCCCTGGTAAACAACGGTAGAGAACATTTTTTTTTATTGTAATCCATGTAGCAATCCCTGGGGAAAGTCGTTAGATCATTTGTCTTCTAAATTGTGCACAAAGAGTCAAGGCTATTCTGTCTCCACGAACCAGAGAACAGTTTCTTCAATTTGTAGCTCTTGCATTTTTTCTCCTTTCATCTATTGATTTCTTTTGGTTTTCATTGTCTCTTTGGAGGATGTCAAAACTCTGCACTTTAAGACGTTGGACACGCCAGTTCCTGATGTCTTGTGGGGATGCCTGCGCGTCAAGTATGACTAAAGTTTTAACAGTCACAAGTGGTGCAGTTTGAATCTTCCAGTCTGTAGTACAGCAAATGGCACATCTTTATTCTTCTGTCACTTAAAAGATGAAGTCATCTTGAGGCAATCAGTGCTTTATTGTTTCCCATTGTGACCATAGCCATTTTGTGTGCAAACTCTTTGTCATATCACTGGACGTGGTTGAATAAACAGCAGACCAACAGGAGGATTGGCATTAGCGTGTTCACACAGAAGTGAAGTCTTCAGATCTCCAGTACTTAGAACAGATAATTCAATTACAGTGTTGTAGATTTATTTACGCAATCATTGATATGTTTGTCTTCACCTGCTCGCTACAGTTTTCCCATGGCGTTTACGGTCATGTATAAAATCTGTAATAATATGGAAATCCTGAATGTGGAAGATTTGGAAGAATAATGCTTAGTGTCTGAAAATAATTATTTTCATTTCATTTTCAGCTGAAAACGGTATGAAAATAATACTCTTCAGACACCATTGCCCTTACAAATCTTCCATATTCAGGCCAGCTTCCCCATTCTCAATCTCTCAGACCTCTAAAGCCTTCCATTTAAACAGCGTCAAATAAAATTGCTGAATGAAGCCAGTCTGGGAGAAACAAACCAATCCGCGTATGTTACATTTTGCCAAAGATGGTTAGTCTTACAAGGTTGCCAGGCTATTCCTCGATGGGGGGTAAAGTTACTAGAAATCTTACATAAAATCAAACAGTCTGTCACTGTAAAGAGAAGATACCGTCCTGATACGGGTGACCAGTGATACGGCTAAATTCCTGGAGTGTCCAACCAATAACGGAAGCCCAAGTCAATACACAGATATGGACCTGTATCATGTGTGGACGTTTTGCAAATACAATTACGACATTTTATCAGTAGTACTGATTCTGACTTCCCTTTCATGGTTCGCTCTGGACAGTGACTTGACTGGCATTGAACGTTTGACCAGCTCTATGGCAATAGCAGTATGACGTACAGCTGACTTTAGCAAGACAACAGTTTACCTGTGGGAGTTAAACAAACGTGAGAACGAGCGGGGCTGAGCTGGACAGTTTACAGAGTCAATGCAGTCAATCTTTCCTTTTTATTTTAGCCTTTGTTTTCAGAGGACTCCAAGAAATCCAACGGAAAGCAAATGGGCTCAGAGAAAAGAAGGTCAGGTAAACGTGGCATCAGATGGCAGTAGAAGATAATGGTGAAACAAGGCAGAAAACGACGTACTATGTTAACATGGACAATTGACTAACTTTTCCGAGACAACACTGTGGCTGTTGTTTGAAGAAGCTTTAAACATGACAGACACATGACATGTCAGTATAAGGCACTGATAAAAGAAAACAAAAGTTTCTACTGCAGTTCTCACAATTACAGCTATTGCTAGACTTTACCACAATTGCAACTTCTTTCACACACACATCTCCCCCCCTCTCTCTCTCTCTCTCTCTCTCCCTCTCTTTTCCCGCTCCCTTTACTGTGTGTACTGCTTTGATTTCACCTACTCTGTTATTCATTTTACCATACCTGCTTTTGTGAGAGTGTTTTTGCAGGATCATATAGCTGCGTACACGAGCACCCTTCCTCTTCTTTTTGCCCTGTGAATCTATTCACACCTCGGTATGTTGACAGTAGATCTCTTGGATCAAGTTCTCTCTTGTTGAAAGCTTGGCCAACGTAGAAATTACAGGGATATGTTGACTGACGTACTAGGGCGGAGGCACTATGAAGTGTCACCGTTCAGTATACAGTAGCGAAACAGCTACCAAGTCTTAGCTGTCTGAGGGGAGAGAATAGATAAGGGGCGACAGGTAATGTTAGACAGACAGATAGAAGAAAGACCGACAGACAATGAAAAAAAAATGCTCATGTGAAAGGCAAATTTCTGCGGCACGTGCGCACAGACCCGCAATAATAATATCTCGCCATTTTAATCTTCTGGCCCCGAATTAACTTTCTCACGGCCCATTTGAGTCCGTCAGTTTCAATCACTTTTACGGCCAGTGCCGGTCCAGTCAGGCGTGGACACGACGTGCTGAACGCGTGAGTCGGTTACCAACTGGTCAAGAGAATTGGTGATATTATGTGTTTCCTTCGCCAGTGCAGTAACACACATTCGCTTCATAAATCACCGACAGCTATGGTTTGCATTTGGCACGAACAGTTTTCTTGAAACTGTTAAATGAATATAATATCAAAGTTTCCGGCAGTGGATGGGACAAATAGAATGTTTGAATTGTGGATCCTTCTTTTGGCCCACGTATATTAGTCAGCACAGAATCTACTGCAATTGTGGCAATCTCTTGCACACAGAAAAGTGCACCTGTATCAGAATATTACCTGTATCGGTGCACTATCGCGTGCTTACAATACATTGTGGTCATACGACACTGATGTATACATTTTGAAACCTACAAAAAGTGGGAACAACGCTTAATTTCCAACTGACCCAGCTCCATTTTATTATGAAGATATGTCGGAAAATTCAGTTATCCTCTTGATATTTCCCCTCTCTCTCTCTCTACGAAAGAGGACGCCCAAAGCTGGCCCAGGTGGTCAAAGAACTGGTTGAATTCCAGAAAACGTGATTCGTACAAAACACAGTGGATTTTCCGTCTTCTTCGACCAGGCCCGGAAGGTTTTGTGGAGTCATTTGTGATTTATAGTTCTGTTTCATGTCGAAGCTACTTGAATTTTAGGTTTTGAAAACACAACGAATAATTATGTACAGCTCTGAGCAAAATTGAATTTCCCCTCGTCGCAGTTTGTTATGTTCAAGTCTGCTATATGTGAAGTGGAACAGTGGATGCCTGGGTGGACATTGCACCTGGACCAGGGGACCACTGGTCAAGTGCGGCGTGTGGCAGAGAATGAGAAAATGCGATCAGTTGTTATTGGGGTGGTCCGGAGCTCACTGACCACAAACAACAGAACACCGGCCAACTTTTGTCTGGAGATGTTGCACGGCCCATTAGATTCACGAGAGGCTCAATAATGGTCACTGTGTGCAGACAATTCAAGGAGGTGGGCAGTTGATCATGGTTGACTATTGAAGCCAGGGCCGTACACGGTTCGTTGAGAATGTGAGGGATTATGGGCCGGGATATGGTTTTGACATGTAAACTGAATGGTTAAGCAGTGCGAATATTAACTTTTAGAGTGCTGCGGTTTGACGGTTACCGATCCTGGGACGG
The DNA here is from genome assembly GCA_963931925.1 of Onchidella celtica. Classification (NCBI taxonomy): domain Eukaryota; kingdom Metazoa; phylum Mollusca; class Gastropoda; order Systellommatophora; family Onchidiidae; genus Onchidella; species Onchidella celtica. The sequence continues at coordinate 28,135,634 of OZ007576.1, read as the reverse complement.
TAAGATACAGGCAGCAATAGACACCGACAGATACTAGAATTTAGAAAATACTTTTCAGTCATCAGTGTAACCTCGCGAGAGCGATTCAAAAGCCTATTCAAACATCATGACAGCTATCTCCAGAGACGTATATTCACTGACATGGACACAAACATGCATAATTAAGAGAACGGAGGAAAGCTGTGGCGGCCTCAAATGCCAGGGTAAGTGAAAATCCTTGATGTGGCGTTCGAGGTAACGTTCTTGTGGCCAGAGAAATAAAACAGTTGAAGGGATTAGTATTAGAAGATGTCCTGATGCCAGTGGCACTTAGACTCCCTCCAAATTCTAAGCCTACAGATGTCACCATACTGACAGAAGATGACAAAAGTTGACATCATCATTTTGCATGGGTGCTTGAACGTCCAGCGTTGAAATTGACACTGACAACTAACAAAACTTTCAACGAAATGGTGATATTTTACCAAAATTCACACTGGCTAAACTTACATGTATCTGAATGTACAACATTAATATTCAGATTTTTGTAGCTGGGCAGGCAAACTACGGCGCTGGTGGACGTTTATACGTTATTGTTTTGAAAGGGTCACATTATTGAACTGAACTGCCGTGGACGGATTAGTCCAGCCACATAGCCAACGCTATTCAAGCCATTTTGCCCCAGTACATTTAGACGCAGCCATAGACTGGTGCCTGGAATGGGCACGTGCTGTTTGCACAGAGATCAACCTGAGAAAGCTCATTCTGCACTGGAAACAATGCCTTCCAGGGAACATTGAGTGGTCATACACTGGCTCCACAGACCACTTCCAAGTCAATTTGTTTTTGTTTCTTTCAAACGCTTCAAAGCTCATAGAATGGTTAGTCATCACAGCCTGGGGCCAAAGGCTATAATATCTTAATATGGGTTTGGTCATTGGTCACAAGGTTGTGGACACCCAAATGCGAGGTATATATAGCTGGCTTTACCCACAGGTATGGCATTCAAAACGGATAGCATTATCGGATTGAAACAATCATCGGTATTAAGAGTTGGAATGGAGAATTTTTAGAGAGGTGAAGAGTTCTTGAGGTGTTATTTGATTTGATTCCAGTTGTGGTTAAGCTAGGTTTTCATGTGTGCGGAAACGGAAACGGCAACAGAAACTTCAAAAATCCATCAAGTGGTAAAAAGAAAGAGTTTCCATGTGTGGGGAAACGGCATGAAAACATTCTATTTCATTACTGGAAAGGTTTTTGATTTTCCCATTGCCGTTTCGGTTTCCGTACACAAGAAAACCATGCTTCAGTCTCAACATTGGAAATAACAAAAAGAAAAAAAAGTGAGAAAACCACTGCCCGGTTTTTATTTCACTTTTGTCTCGGATGTCGGTGTTTGGTATGAATGTATAAGAAGCCAGTTGAACAAGAAAATCCCGTATTCGCTTTCACATTTATTGGTGGAAATTTTAAACTTGTTCCTTCTTTCATTTTGAAATCTCTTTAATTCTTAGACGCACTTAATATGATAGCTGGAACATAGACCCACTTGAACAGACCCTTGACATTTCCCGTTTTTTGAGATGGAATTAATATTTCACGGGCTGTGTCGTCATCCAAGCGTCACGGTTCACAACTTTCACTGTTTTGTCACATTCCCGGTGGGATAAACGTTTACGCTATACCGTCCATTTTCCGTATAATCTGAAAGGGTGTCCGGAAACTGCAACAGTCTTTTTGCAGCTGTAGAAAACAGCGCCCCATTTCGTTTGACTGTCTTTAGAAAATGCGTCATTCACTGTATAGTGATGTCTGGCAGAGGTTGCATTCATCATGGACAGGATTGAGAGCTGAGAGATTGTCAAGAGTGGATTTAATTAGAGGAGACAATCACGAAGGAAGAGAGAACTGTAAAACGGTTTCCAACGGCGGGAAATAAAAAAAAAAAGATTGAGAGATTGAAGCATTTTTGAAAGAACCCATTACGATAACAGATTCACGAACTTCAGAATTTTAATAAAATGTTTCCTGTGGTCTCCCACCCCCTCACTCCCCCCCCCCCCCAACCCCCTGCTCCTTTCCCCAAGCTACAAAACCTCCAAAGCACCCACGTCTTTCTCTGAATTGGAAAGCTATGATTACGTGTCATAGTTATTCTTATTCTACATTTGTGCGGTTTCAGATTTCATCTATCAATTTTTATTGTATAAGATTCCTGGAAATCATCGGCCTGAACTCTATAGCATTGGTCCGTGTTCGGTCTACGTAGAGATCAGTTTCGTCCTGTGACAAAGTAAGGCACCTTCATGTGCTCTTTTTGTTTTTGTTTTCTTTTCTTGGTAAGATAAATATAGAAATAAATAAGTACTATAGCATTAATTTCTCTTTCTTTATTCTTAGTCTGAGCGTCAGCAGTAATGGCAAAAAATTAATGGCATGGTGATTTACCGAGCCCGTATCGTTGATTCTATGTAAACTAACAGCTGATCGGGTTTAACTGTCCAAGCACTGAAACGGATTTGATTGTTAATTTACTTGGGCTTGCAGACTGTACAAACATGGCACTCCAGGTGAGATCTGGAGTTCTAAAATGCACAAATGCACAACGGTAAAGCTTTTTCTCATCTGCTATAATTCAATCACTTGCGGGTTCTTGCTCAAAACGGCCTCATCAGTGACTACAGCCTGGACAGATGGAGACGGGAATTATACTGAATCCACAACCTTAGAGTTTTGGACAAACATTGGTTAATCAAGTGTTGTTATCTGCACTTTACGCCTTGTTATCAAATGTTTGACGCCCTGGGCTGATGCTGTGTTCTTCCCCACCCTCACACACACACTCTCTCTCTCTCTCTCTTTTCTCCGTCTGTCTGTCTCGTTCTCCTCCTACGCCTCTCCTTTTCCTTCCTGTTCTTTTTTTTTCTTCGTTCCCACTACCTGTCTCACAGTGCCTTTCTCTAGCCACGTACGAATCCATTATTTTGTCAGTGTTGCCTGAATTCTCTGGAAAAAAATATAAAATATTTTTTTTTTAAATGCCATTTTTGCTCAACCCGACTGTAGTCTTTACACTTTACACCATCATCTTCAAGTTAATTATCTGCAAGCATACTTCACCTCAATTGTCAATAACCAACAATCTGTTTTCATATCCTCAAAAAATTGACCATTTCCATTGCTTTTCAACCAAAACGGAAAGTGCAGCTTTCCTGGCTTTCCTCTGAACGCGTGGATGCTTGATTATCCAACCTCAGAGTTATTTTATGGACTCTTCCCCATCTGTTACCGGAAAGACTTTAGAAAAACACAATTCTAAGGTTCCTCGTGCACAATAGCCAATGTCGCTGGCTGGATAAAACTATTAAGATGCAGTATTGCTGGCTTTTAGTGTCGGATCGAGGTAGGATTGTGTACCACGTTTCTTCTTTGTACCGGAGCTGATCCGAAATAAACAAGTTGCCAGATGCGTGGCCAGTGTTGTGAAGTTTGCCAGGGGGTGGGGTGGGCAGGGGGAGAGAATCAAGGGGAAGATTATCCTAAAGCTGTCGTCAAAACCTACTTTTATCCTGCAAGCTTTCAAGCAGTGCATGTGTAGGAGCAGCTGTGTAAGCTATGAATGAGGAGGTTCTGTGGATCAGTCCAAGTTTTGCTGATTAACCAGTCGGAGCTTGAGATGCTCGATTTGAACTTGTCATGTCAGGTGGTTTATCTGGATTTTATTACGTCACAACGTCTCGATCATGGTTGGAGAAACATGTATTGCTGATATGGTTCAAGAATTATTGGGAACGAAAAAGCAAACCATTTCTCCTAGAAGTGAAGCACTGGAAGTCTGGAACCTTATCATTATTTTCTGACACTGTTATTACCATCATCCTGAATACCATCAGTATTATCATCATTTCAAAATGATTTCCTTTTTTTTAAGGGGGCGGGGCAGGGGGAGGGGGTGCAGGAGAGAATGCAAAGCATTCGCAAAAGTGAAAAAAAGGGGAGAAGAAGGAGCATTCTTTCTAACTATATTGTCAACTCAGATTGCTTTTTATGATCAATGGTCGTAACGTCGATTTCGTCTGTCAAGCGTTAACTGTTTTCAAAGGTGGAAATGTTAATTTACTAGAAATATACTCTGTTTCTTGCCATCTCATTATATATTGATTGTTAACCCACAAAGGATTACCATTTAACTACAATTTGTGTGTGACTTTGTCACTGTTTTGTACGCCGCGGTCACATGAATATTTGATGAAAGATTGAGGTAGTGTTGATGTTTTGTTGACCGTGAACTTTTAATTCTATTTAGAAATGACGTTGACGGTCCATTTCAGGCTCATTATCGTACTTGCTATGTGTTTGGGTCTGTCAGAACATCAGCCACAGCTATTGTGTACTTTAGAGCTCTAGTCGAGGCACTGCTGCTGGGTATGTCATTTTCCAGCCACCCCTGGGGTTCCCAGGGCGTGACCTTAGAGAAATCATCAGTCCCAGAACTGCATTTTATATCAGCATTATACTTTTTGTCTGTTGCCTTGGCTTTCTGTTAACCCATACATTACTGTCATCCCCTAAATAACACCCTTGCTTTATCCGTTCAGACTGTCAGAAGATGGCTTTTATTCGGTAAGTACTAGGAAAGTGAACAGCCAGGGAAGACAAGAAATGTGGAACTGTAGGCGGTGGGTGTTTCGTTTTTCTGGCCCTGCGCGCTTTATTAATTCATCATGCCACACAAAGGGACAACACCCCATAAAAATGGAACTTCAAAGGGAGATAACCGTTGTTATACATGAAAGCAGTTAAATGGCGGCTATGTCCATTCGATTGCCACCTGCACGGCCGTAGTCTCTAGGGGGACCATTGTCCGGCATAGCGCACACCACTCGCAGTTGTACAGGGAAAGTTGTGTTATTGATTGGAGCTATACATTGTACAGTAGCCACGTTATTGGCAACCCGTACCTGTCATTGATAAGTCCTTGAACAGAAGAGGCGAGGGGGCGCTTGACACTCTGACACAGCGGTTCTCAGAGTTTGCAAAAGAGGATTCGTTTCAAGATTTTGTGTTTGAACAACTCCCGTTTGCGTTTTTCTTATTTCACCTCACATCTGTTTCAGCCGTTGTTTATCGTGCCATGATATTGTTTGATATTATTAGCCATGGCTGTTAAAGGTAATCGCTACCATGTTGTTGATCTAGAGCACCTTGCCATGTTATCCTTTTGTTGAAAGAGAAGAATTTTTCTGTAACCGAAACACAGAACAAGGCAAAGGTTTAACATGTCGAGGGACCAAATTTTCTGTCCAACCATTTGAGTGACAGAAAAAGGAAGCAGATGCGCTGCTGTTATTGAACACTTTACTCCAGGTGCCAGAACTGCCATAGAAGTAAAACTTGATATAGTCTTTTCGTATTGTCCACCGTTTTACCATTACTGCCAATGACATCGTAAATCTAAACACCTCACCCTCCCACCCTATCTCCACCAGCCGATAACTCCCACAACATTTAAACGTTTCCGGTTTCTGACACACACTGAAGTACTGAGCGAATGTGTTAGAACCTTCTCACAGCTGTAAAGATTTATGCCTTATCATGATTCACGTATTCTCACTATCCTGCAAGCCTGTCACTGCCCCTCGATTTCACGCCACTTCTATTGAGACTGTCAGATCTCACGCAGTGGACAAGCAGGGCCCAGCTAGAAGTTATTGGTTTCAAAATACCCCCAAATAATACCGTCGATGTGTTCATGTTATTGTCTAAAGTATTACTGGATTGCCACACACAGTGGCTGTACATACACGGCTCTTACTTTAAAGAAATCCGATAGTATTATTGTTGTGGAACAATTTGTACCAGCAAGGAAGTATACATTTCAAAACAGACATATGGATATTGACTGATGCGAAAAGAAAATTAATTTACCCATGCAGCGGACGTAGGACTGCTTAACACGGACTGGTTAACTTTTGCTTGTACTCCCATTTCAATTGCAGGGCAATGCAAAAATAAATACAGAAGAAATCGCTTCCTTTTAATTTAGGAAGGGCGAGAATAATTATAGTTCACCCAGTTAATTGTCTTTGTTCTGAACGGCAGACTGAACCCGGCCTTTTGGCAATGCAGTTTCTTACCAGTATATATGGCCTTTAGCGTCTTTACAGACGGTCTTAGCAGCTAGAATATTCACTTTCACTTTGACTGACAGCTTCTCTCGTGGCTTATTCTACCAATGTTTGACCCGAGAGTGCGATGGCAGTGATTGCAGGTCAGTCTTTTGGGTTCACTTTGGCGAGTGTTTTCATTCCGCCTCTGTCGTTTTGTCAGGTATGTTTCTTTTGCCTTGAAGTCTATTGCGAGCGTGCCACTGCGCAATTTTTGTCTCCATCTGCTTCGATCACTTGCAAGGTTCTCCCATTCATTGGGGTCGATGTTGAATGCTTTCATCGTGACCTTGCAAGTGTCTTTGAATCGCAGATGTGGCCTACCTCTGGGTCGGTTGCCAGTAGCAAGTTCCCCGTAGAGAATTTGTCTGGGGATGCGATCATTTTCCATACGGTGGAGATGTCCAAGCCACCGCAGTCTTTTTTTGCCTAGGAGAGCCTGAGTTGATGGAATGTTGGCTCGGCTCAGAACTTCGATATTTGAGATCCTGTCTTGCCACTTGATCTTGAGAATTTTGCGTAGGCAGCGCAGGTGGAAGGAGTTGAGGGATCTTTCATGTTTGGAGTAGGTGGTCCATGTCTCTGAGCCATACAGCAGGGTGCTTAGGACGCAAGTTTGGTACACGAGTACCTTTGTTTTGATGGTCAGCTTGCTATTGTTCCACACCCTTTTTGAGAGTTTGCCAAAAGCTGTGGCCGCCTTTCCTATTCTGGCATTTATTTCAGTTGTTATGTCTGTGCTACCACTGATGGTTGAGCCTAGGTAGCAGAATTTTCCCACTTGCTCCAGAGGAGAGCCATTCAGCATGATTGGGTTGGAGTTTCTCAAGCCTTGTGTCAAAACTACAGTTTTTGAGACACTGATCTTTAGCATGAATTTGTCACAGGCTTTGGCAAGGCTATTGATGAGAGCCTGGAGCGTGGTTTCATCGTGGGCCACGATTGCAGCATCATCTGCGAAGAGGAGCTCTTGTAACATAATATGCTCTGTACGAGATTTTGCTTTTAGTCTGGCAACATTAAAAATGGAGCCGTCCACTCTGGTGTTAATAAGTACTCCACCTGAACATTGACCAAAGGCATTCTTACCAGTAGGCCTTTGGATACTTAACATTTAGAAGAATACTTATATTGTGGTGTAAATCAGGCCCCCGTGTTTTGCAGTGTGAGTTGGTCACGCTGGAACAGCTATGGCAATCCCTCTTCTCTCTGGTGTTGAATAATTTGTTTTGTGTCCACCATTTGACTGTTCACACCTGGAGCTAATGTCCAGCAGCGTAATTAGAGAGAACCTCATCACTTTCACCGGCCGGTCAGAATGGTAGTTGACCAGGGGACGGTGCAACCCTTTCTTACCCCTCATTTACACGTGATGCTAGAAGAATATGGATTGATTTTTCGTTATCCTCTGTCCAGTGACTGTAACTGATCATGGGCATAGATCACACGTGCTGTTTTCAAATAACGGCCACACTTTGCCTCAAAATGTAATATAATTATACCTAATTTACTGTTCAGGCGTGTCGCCCAGAGCTCAAGTAAAATGACATAATGATTACGAAGTGGAGGTAAAATTATAGTTCAGTTTGAATTGTCTATACTGTAGATCCCAAATACCAGCCTATTTCCTCTGTCGATTTGCATCATTATCATTGTTGTTTAGTGATGATGGTGATGTCTCTGCAGATGCCGCTGCTATATCATACGGGGCGATGAAAACCAATTCAGACGTTGAATAATGTCTTTTTATTCTTACATCAAGCCATTTTCTGACGAGTTTTCTTTTTCCCGACCTCCACACACACACACACACAGCGAGGGAGAGGGAGGGAGGGTAAGAGAGAGTAAAGTAGCTCTTTTGGATCTCCCAGTAGGTTCATTTCCCACACCTGTAAAAACTGTACCTCCTCCAGTGTGACTTCAGTATTATCACACTCCAACATCTCTGGAGAGAACAGTGAGAAACCCGACGTGAAATCTAGACTTGTAGAATTGTAATCAAGTCCTTACCTCTAGTTTTTACACTTGAGTCAGCTAGTCAATCACCCTGGCTGAACCCTGCGCCGAGATTTAATGGTGTGAAAACAGTCTTGCCAGGGGACAGAGTTCAAAGAGAAGGCCATAGAGCGAAAGGCCTTTCACTTTGTGTTCTATGGAGGTTAACAAGTTAATGACAGGAATGAAGTGAAGCCAGACTGGGCTAACGGTCTGTGCTGTACTGTCTTTTTCTTTCTCCTCTTTCATTCTTCAAATCTTGACTGAATTGAGATCTTGTGCGCGCATTTCTTGACCTTTTCTTCATTTGGGGGGGGTGGGGGGGGGGTTGCACGATGCAGTCATCTATCTATCTATCTATCTATCTATCTATCTATCTATCTATCTATCTATCTATCTACCTATCTATCTATCTATCTATCTATCTATCTATCTATCTCTCTAACTATCTATCTATCTACCTATCTACCTATCTACCTATCTATCTATCTATCTATCTATCTATCTACCTACCTACCTACCTACCTACCTACCTACCTACCTACCTACCTACCTACCTACCTATCTATCTATTTATCTATCTATCTATCTATCTATCTATCTATCTATCTATCTATCTATCTATCTATCTATCTATCTATCTATCTACCTACCTACCTACCTACCTACCTACCTACCTATCTATCTATCTATCTATCTATCTATCTATCTATCTATCTATCTATCTATCTATCTATCTATCTATCTACCTACCTACCTACCTATCTATCTATCTATCTATCTATCTACCTACCTACCTACCTACCTACCTACCTACCTACCTATCTACCTACCTACCTACCTACCTACCTACCTATCTATCTATCTATCTATCTATCTATCTATCTATCTATCTATCTATCTATCTATCTATCTATCTATCTATCTATCTGTTTCGAAAATGCGTAAGTGCTAGAGAAAGAAAGAGGGGGAAAGAGAGAGAGAGAGAGAGGGGGGGGGGCAAAGAAGAAAAGGTGCTACAAGAAAGAGTGATGATGGATATGCATGGATTGTACAAAAGAATACATAGAATGAACTCATGAATTCAAGAAGAATGGAAATTAATGCAGTAATTGTAAATCAACAGAAAATTAGACCTGTGCACTTACTTCTGGGTCGATGATAGGTCGATGAATTGAGAAATAGATAAAGCATTGAGTAAAGAAAGCAAAGAACAAAGAAAAAAGGGGCCCGTACCTAAAATGTGATAGAGAGAAGATGATGAAAACTTGCCACGTCACTCTAGCTCTCGCATAACAACTCGTCCTTCGTGTTTAGCGAGACAAAACCGGCGGTGATTCCTGGCGTGTTAGATCTCAAGCTGCCCGCAAAATCCAGCACAAATTTGTCATTCAGCAGGTAAATGTCGGGTGACATTTGGCGCTGGTTGGGCTACTTGTTTAGCGCATGCCCTTACACTTACCTCAGCTTACCTGTCTGTAAGTCTGGGGCTTAGACCTAGGACTGGCCTCACTTCCGGTCAGTAAAGTAATGTTGCAGTGACAAAGTTTTTTTTCTGTTTGTCTTACAGCTTCAATCTATCTTTGTCATTGATGGGTTTAAAAATTACCCAACATTTGTCAGTATAACGGCTATTAGTACCATTGCTATTAACTTCAGTAATTTTATCTCCTGCTTTTCTCTCTCTCTCTCTCTCTCTCGTCTCTCCTCCCCCCCCCCCCCTTCTTCTCTGTCTCTCTTGTGCGCGGTTTGCTTTCCTTTACTTTACCACGCCCGTTACGAAAGCCCAGATACCACAATTCTCAAATATGGTGGTAATGGGAAGTGAATTTATTCGTTTTTCTTGTTTTTGTTCCAGCTTGTACCTCTCTTTCTGATTCTTTAATCCTTCAATCGTCTGTGTTTTCTTGTGCCGGTTTGGTGTTGGAAAAGTAAATCGTGTCCTTAAGACAACAGTAAAACTTCAATTTCAACGAAACATCTTATTGTCATAAAACTGTGAACTTCTAGTTTTGCCTCTGTGTGTAGATTTGAAATCCTCAGGGTGGAAAACCATTGGCGAAAACATTCTTTGAATTAATGAATTTTCCCTTTCCCTTTTCACTAGCGGTGGAAGATTTACATACTGCGCACACTTGGGGCAGATCTTGAATTGCGTACTGTATTTTGCCGACTGTCATTTTTATATTATATGATTACATGTATTTGTGTGTGTGTGTGTGATGAATGTTAGGGGCGGCCCCCAGGGAGGGGTGAGGGTGGGGCGAGCTTTGAAGTGCTACTACTGCTATGTATTACCCCATGGCATTACACCAACACAGGCTTCCCAGCTGGCTCCAGACCGAAAACTCTATTCCTGCGACGCTCTCGGGTGTACAAGCAGTGTGATAAACCAGAACAATACTACCACTGCTCAGCTAATTTTCAGTGGCAACTCACCTTCAATGTTCTTGGAGAGTTGGGGGAGGGGGGGGGGGGAGGTGAGAGTGTCTTTTAGCTCTTAGTCTTATTTAACAAAAAGTCCAACACTCTATCAGCGCTACCAACACTGCTGTCGCATACTGCATTCCCACCACGGAAACCCTTATGACCGTCTCCTAAAATATCTATTGAATCATAATGTAACTGAGCCCTGCCCAGGCATGCGCTACCAAGTAGAAATTGGTGGATTGTGAGTTTTTGCCACGAAACTATATGTTTCCCTCTTCGTTAATCTTGTTATTGATTATTGCTCTTATCATTATCATCATCAGCGTCATCAATTATCATTATCATCATCAGCGTCATCAATTATCATGTTGTAATAATAGCATTGGCGTGTTTGTAAATTAAATCTAAAATATGACCTGATTAGCTGTGTATGAAGTTGTCAAATTTTGTGTTGACAAATGTCGCTAAAGTCAACTTATGTTATTTTCTTTCAGGCGTATCTGCGAGAGGGCGTGGCCTTACAAGAACTTGGCCGTCATGGAGACGCCCTGGCCGCGTATGCATGTGGGGTGGGCCAGGAACCCGCCAATACTCAGTTATTGGACAGTCTGGTGGAAGCGGCACTCAACTCACCACTCAAAGGTTAGTCCCTCGCTCAGTCGGTTATTACGTGAATGCATCCAAAAAGATCTTGCCTCCAGAATGTGTATGTTCCCCCTCCTTTCTCTCTTTTTATCTCTCTCTCTCTTTCTCTCTCTCACACACACACACACACACATTTACACTCAGACACTCAAATTCACCCACACGAGCATGCATTACAATAACTCATTAAGTACCATTTCCAGCTGCCTTGTGAAAATGCCAGTGCAATTTTTTCTTGGTCCTCGAAATTGGAATGTGGGGGAAATACGTACAGACCAATAATAGAAAATATCACAGATTAGACAATACTCTAGGATTAGGCCCATAACTCATCTGAGGTAGCAGAAAGAGCATGCGGGGGGGGGGGGGGTCGCATGAAAGAGATCAAATTAACGCACTATGAAAAGATCAGAGCAAAACCTACGCCATTTAAAGTAAAATATTCCACAGGTTTCCAAGATTTCCTGATCAGGTGCAGTGCATGGATAAACGGATTGAGTGGGTCTATATTTCAGTTGTGTTGGTGGTTTGTGAGCAACATTTTTTTTTTCCTTGTCTTTTCCCATTCGCTGAAGTTAATTTCCTGTTAAACTCTTAGTCCTTGACTGTCAACATCCATTGTCCACTGTTCTTCGTCAATAACAAATCAACACGTCCCAAAGTTGGGAAGGACAGGTGCTTGAATATTTGAAGACTGTAAAAACGTGCGTTTCTTGTTTGTCTTTACCCTTTAACTAATAGAGGGCACGGCCGTATGGGACAACGGAAAACAACCCCCCCGGGCTTGCTCACAGGTAAATAGTTACATTTTTGCATGATAGGAAGAGAACTTGACCTTTTCCCTGGTGACAAGGCACCCACTTTAACTATTTCTTCTTCTTCGTCACTGGGAATAGTTTGAGGTGAAGAAATGTGAACAGTTTCAGATGCTGCTGACACGTCTTCGTGGAGACGAATCATCCATGTGACTGTTAAAAACTGTCTGAGATTTAAAATCTATTGTATCATTTGCATAATTACGCTGCCAGTGATCATGTGATTGAACATTCGTTGTTTTATTTTTCTGTTGTTTTTTTTTAGGACTTACATCATTTGATTATGGTTGTGCAAATTCTTCGTTTTGCTTAGAGATGATTCGAAGCTATACCATAGTATTATGATAGTAATGTGATGATTTAAAGTAGACGTTGCTTTTTATCCATGGCCAGGACAACCAATGACGTTTGTGGCGCACATTTTCAAGTGAAGGATCTAGAACGATATAAAATTAACGAAGGAGCGGAAGAATTTTCTATCACGATCCCGAGCACGAAAGGTCATAATGCAAAACCTACTTAGAAACTTTGGTGACACATTCACTGGGAAGAGCCATATTAAGAGCCAGCGACGTCTGAAGAAAAGCGTACCGAAATCCTGAGAGCTCAATACCAGTTTGTTTGTCTCATCATTAATTCTGATTTGAAAAAAAAAATGCCATCAGTTCCCGTATTTATTCCCTTAAGTCACTGAAGCAATCGGCATTGGCTGGAATTCACAAAACATGACTGAAATGTAAATTGTATTGTGGTAACTATGTAAAACTGTTTACCGGTGGATTGGAAAAGGGGGCTTACTATTGATGACAAAAGGGTGGCTCTGGAATTCAGCGCCGTTAGCGATATGAGTTTGCGCCTTCCATGACGTCTCTTTGCGCCTGATCTAATCGAATAAGTTGTTATTATTGTCTTCAACAGAAAAGTTGGAGCCCACCTTCCTGCAGCTGAAGAAATTTGGTCTCAAGTCCAGTCCATTTGTTGTCATCGCAGTCATTGGTCAGGAGTTAGTGGCCGCTGGTCACTTTAATGCTGCTGTTACTATCCTAGAGGCGGCGCTGAAGGTAATATATTCATACAGAAAGCATTTATTCGTTCTGACTATTCAGCTATATCGCAATTTATTTGTTTGTCCCACAGTTTGTCTTTTACTCATGTATCCGTATCCATAGAACCACCGATTCGTTTTTAATTCTTCTGCAGTCCATCCATCCATCCCGCCACTCATTCTTTTTTTTTTTCTTTCTCTCCATTTGTCAGCCTTTTTGCCTGTCTGATATCTATCCAGCCAGTTTACATTCATTCATTCATCAACCACCATGATGTCCATCTAACCAATCATCCCCTTTTCCATCAGCTGGGCATTCATATGCCTGTACTTTTTTTTCGCCAATTAATCAAGAAAACTTTATCAGCTATTTCTACCCACCCATTTCTCCAGGTTGGGACATGCAGTCTGAAACTGCGTGGTTCCGTCTTCTCTGCACTCAGCAGCGCCCTGTGGGGTTTAGGCAACCTGGACAAAGCTATCTATCATATGCAGCAAGATCTGGCCGTGGCCAAAAACCTAGGTAAGCCTGGGACAGTTCTATTCTGACACATGTACAGGCTCGCTGAAGATTCCCAGAGTATGTGGGTTTTTTTTTTCATGTCCACAGCATGAACTGTGTGCTCAGCGTTCATAATATGTCTTATTTGAAGATGGTAACTTAAAACGTTGGTAAAGGAATATCAAAGTTAGAGGCAGCCCTTGATCAAAGTTCGCCCTGGATGAAAGCCTGGCTTTCGATGTTTACAACAATCAACCGTAAAGTACGATTAATATGGCACCTGACGAAATAGATTTAAAAAAAAGAAAACACAGAAACTGTGTGAGTCAGCAAGGAGCAAAAGTTTGGCAGTTTTGTGTGTGTGTCCAAAGTTTAACATGGCATTTAGTGGCCCTAAAAGTCAGTGAGAAAACAAGTGGAAAACTTTCATTTTTTTTCTACCACTACACAAATGCCATCTCGGGATAATCGCCGCGAAGCAGAAACATGATAACAGTTGTTTGTATGAGTTTGTATACCACGTAAATTTGTGGCTGACTGACTCATTGGCCATATTATAATATTTGAAGACAATCATTGTGATGGACGCTGTAACTTTTTGCTCTGCAGGAGACCAGGAAGGCGAGTGCCGGGCCTATGGTAATCTGGGCTCCGCCTACTTCACCAAGGGACATTACAAGGAATCTCTGGCCAACCACAGATTTCAGCTGGTGCTGGCCATGAAGCTAAAGAATCGGTCAGTGGCGGCCAGCGCTCTGGGCAGTTTGGGACATGTCTACACTGCTATAGGTATGGTCAGCTGTCTTCAGTGCTGTCTCCGCTTTCACGTGCATAAGCATAATATTAGTATAATCATTTCATGCAGTACATTCATAATTTTTCTTCAAGTAAAAATGAACAGGGAACTGGCGGGAAGTTGTTTCATGTCTCACACGTTGTCTGAGGATCTATCATTTTCTGCTCCCATAGAGACGTCACTTTTTTAAAATTAGTATCGGACATGAATTTTTCAGAAATATATTTTTTTTTGGCTTGCCTTTAAAATTGCAAAGTGAGCCATATATTGTTATTTTGATTCTTTGAAACGTCGGTAATTGGATAATTGCACAATTATGGCGCTATCCTCAGTTTTCAATGACACACTAGCATGGTGAATAGTCAGTAGTTATCAATTCATTTAGCACCATCTGATTAATTGATCTATAAAGCTATGAAATAACACATTTTGATGGTTCCACGTATCAGCCATTACGTCAGCTCAAGGGGGTCTAAAATGAAATAAGTGAATTATCAAGATATATTTCAAGATCACACTGCGTCTCCCAAGTACAATCATCAACTAGTCCCCCCCCCCCCCCCCCCGTCTCAATTTTTAGTGACCTCTTCTTCCCGTTTGTTTGTTCCACCAGGTGATTACCCGAATGCTTTGGCCAGTCACAAGCAATGTGTGTTGCTGCTGAAGCAGTCCAGAGAAGTCCTTGCCGAAGCCAGAGAGATTGGCAATGTCGGGGCAGTCTACCTCGCCATGGGGAACTTCGAGAACGCCGTGGAATGTCATCAAGAGCATCTAAAGATTGCCAGAAGTATGAAGTCCAATGTTGAAGAAGCCAGAGCTTACAGTAATCTGGGCAGCGCTTATCATTATAAGAGAGACTATCAAAAAGCAATAATGTTTCACAGAGAAGTATTGAAAATTGCTGAACAGAATAAAGACAAGACTTTGGAAGCTAGAGCGTTTGCTGGGCTGGGTCATGCGGCGCGATGCAGTGGGGACACTATGGCTGCCAAAGCTTACCATGAGAAGCAGTTGGATAACGCACTGCAAACAAAAGACAAAGTTGCGGAAGGCAGGGCCTGTTCAAATCTAGGCATCATATTTCATCAACTGGAGGAATATGAAGCAGCTCTGAAACTTCACAAAGTTCACCTGAAGATTGCCAAAGCTCTGCAGGACAGGGCCAGTCAAGGTAGAGCTTATGGTAATATTGGCAACGCCTACAGCGCTTTGGGTAAACACGAACTAGCTGTCAAACAGCATAAACAAGAACTGGCCATCTCCTCAGAGGTCAATGATAGACACTCTGAAGGTTCCACACATGGTAATCTGGCTGTTGCTTACCAGGCTCTGGGTAAAACTGAAAATGCTCTTCATCACTATTTGCTACATCTGAGTATCTCCAGGGAACTGAAGGATTTGCCCAGTGAGGCCAGGGCATTGTGTAATCTGGGCAATTTCCACTGTGCCAGGGGAAATCATTCGAGTGCTGTGTCATTTTATGAACAATTTCTTGCCTTATCCCAAGAGCTGAATGATTCAGAAGGAGAGAGCAAAGCGTGTTTTAATCTTGGTTATGTGCATTTCAATCTGGGCAACTTTTCAGAGGCTGTGCGATACTATGAGCAAGATTTAGCATTTGCAAGAGACAGGAAAGACCGCTTAGCCTTGGCCCGAGCCTACTGCAACTTGGGTCTAGCACACAAGTCTTTGCTCAGATTTGAAGATGCCTTAGAGTGTCAAAAGAAGTGTCTGCGATTAATGGACGCTCTGGAAAATACTCCCGGTAAATTGCGAGCTCTGGGTAACATAGGTGACCTTATGCTTAAAGTTGGTGACATTAACGAAGCCATTAAGATTTATCAACAGCAATTACACCTGGCTAAACAATGTGACAGTGCGGACCTGCTAGCCACAGCTTACGGCGCCCTGGGCTCTGCCCACAGAATGCTGGGTCAATATGACAAATCTTTAGCTTATCACACACAAGAGCTGAATATCAGACAAGAAATTGACGATATTCGTGGGGAATGCCGAGCTCATGGCAACGTGGGCAACGTCCACATGTCGCTGGGCAATTTCCTTACAGCCTTCAAGTGTTACCAAGAAATGCTGGAGAGAAGTCGGGAACTGAAGGACCATCGCTTGGAGGGACAGGCCTGCGGTAACTTGGGCATCACCAGGATGAACATGGGTCAGTACGAAGAAGCCATTGGGCTTCTAGAGGAGCAACTGGCCATGTTGGAACAACACTATGGCCCTACGACACTGCAAGACAAGGGAAAAGCTTTCGGCAATCTTGGAGATTGCTATGAAGCTTTAGGAGATTACGAAGAAGCGATCAAATGGCATGAACAGTTTTTGATTAGTGCCCAGCAAACAAACTCACTGACAGATCAAGACCGAGCGTACAGGGGCTTGGGCAATGCTCACAAAGCTATCGGAAACTTACAGCAAGCTCTGGTTTGCTTTGAGAAAAGACTTTACGTCGCCCATCAGACCAACAGCGCGGCAGCTAAAGCCTCAGCCTATGGAGAGCTGGGTTGTCTCCATAGTTTACTGGGTAACCTGGAGCAAGCCATTGCTTGTCTGGAACACCAGCTCGCACTAGCCCAGGAAATGGGCGATGCCACTTGCCAGGGGGATGCAGCTTGTGGCCTGGGAGGAGTCTATCAACAGATGGGAGAGTGCCATACTGCCCTGACCTATCATCAGATGGACTTAAGGATAGCAGAGGAGACGAACAACACCGCCTGTCAGTGTGAGTATGAGCACGCATTGTAACATTCTATGTTGAATCTTGCATCTGCATTTTGTTGCGTATTATGGGTTTTTCTGTTATGTGTTTCAGTGATTTTACTGTCATTCGAAAGGTTGTTATTTTTTTTTCAGAATGAACAAAGTTAATAATTACGAAAGTGCAAATGGCAATATACATTTTAAACAAGAAATAATTAGACTGTGTGACAGTATTCGACATTTGGGGCAGTAGTTCGCGCATGGCATTGGCGTTTATTGCACTGGTTTTAAACTCTAGCAAATGTTTATGTTTAAAATTACGCTGCTGCAGAAATGTTGCACCAAAGTGCGATCACCAGAATTAACAGATAAATGAATGTGTTTATACTTGTGATTGGGCAGGTCGAGCCTACGGTAACCTGGGTCTGTCACACGAGTCCTTGGGGAACCTGGACGAGGCTATCCGACACCAGGAGCAACACCTTAGTATTGCAGCACAGATGAATGACGGGGTGGCCAAGACTTTGGCCTACAGCAGCTTGGGTAAGTCTGGGGGTCATTAAAATTTTGTGTTCAGTAGGCAAGTGAACACCAGTTGGTCACAGTACACTGGCCGACAGTTCTTTATCCACTTTTAAAATCGCTCGTAAGTTTGAATAGTTCACCCCCTCGCCCTCTCCACCCACTGTCTGTCACTAGGTCTCTGCCACTGCCCCCTTGTCTCTACTTTTCTGTATCTCTCTCTCTCTCTCTCTCTGTACCTGTGCATCTCTCTTTCTGTCTCTCCTCTCTCACTGTCTTTCTCTCTCTCTATGTCTGTCTGTCTTTCTTTCTTTCATTCTCTCTCTATATCTGTCTGTCTGTCTGTCTGTCTACGACATCAGCTACACCCAGATCTTCCCTCTGACAACCTGTCCAAGAATCACTAGTTAAGTTCCTACTTTGTGCCACATTCACATGGCCAGGCCACACCCCATCTGTAATCTTTCTGTACTTCCTGTCTGCTGCTTGACCCACAGGGTACTTGACCTTAGTGACGGACTTTTATGCTATGATACACTTAGCTCCTGTTTAACTCTCCTTCTCTCACACCCACAGGCCGTGTCCACCACGCCCTAGGCCACTACACCCAGGCTGTACAATACTTGCAGCAAGGCTTACAGATCGCCGAGCAGCTTAGACGACGAGAGGATGAGGCAAAGATCCGTCACCGCCTGGGCTTGTCACTGTGGGCGGCAGGAGATCTAGACCAGTGTCAACAGCAGCTACATCGTGCTGCAGATTTATTTGAAACAATCCGGCGAGAATCCCAGTGTAGCTCTGAGTACCGACTGTCACTGTTTGACCTCCAGACAGCCTGTTACCAAACGCTTCAGGTACCGTATGTCATCTGTTTTGAAACTGTAGCCAGTTGACCACTACAATCCGCGAGGCGGACTTGCTTCTGACTGAGAGACGACAACATAATATATTATTATCTGGTCAAACCATTTTTAGAAGTTTAAAAATATCTGAAATTTGCTATTCTCTCAGCCTTGCGACATAGGAGATGATCGCCGATGCAAGGGAGACAACTGCATTTTAACTACATGTCCCCGTAAGAGGGCGACAATGTTTAGGTAGTCGACCCGCAATAAGAAACATGCGCAATATAATTATTTTATGTTTGAAGGATTGTCTATCTAAACTGAGCATGATAGAGACAGCGAAGCTTAAACTAAGCATGATAGAGGCAGCAAAGCTTAGCCTTCTGAATCTAGACTATTATGATTATGGTCAAGTAAAGGGTTAGCTAACAAAATCAGCTGGAATGCACAGGAGAATTCATGTGTCCATGTGTTTGTACTGGCTTGTCAGATTTAGTTCTGTTCCACCGACTGTCTTATCCCTGATGGCTGAATATAGTACCACCTCACCCAACAATCCACTTCACTGCATCCTGGACATTGTCTCCTCCACAGAGAGTTCTGGTGTCCCTAGACCGACACGATGAAGCCCTGGTGGTAGCGGAGAGAGCCTGTACCCGGGCCTTCATTGACCTGTTACTGGAGAGACAGGCAGGCTCCGCTGGCTTATTTAATGGCACCACTATGGATTTGACCCCAATCTCTACAGAACAGATCACCAATACAGTGGCTCACCAGAACAGCATGGTTCTATGTTTCTCCATAGCCTCAGGACATCTCTATAGTTGGCTGCTTACGCCAAAGCAAGGTTGGAACAAAAAGAGCGATGGGCTTTTACTATGTTTGCGTGTGTTTGTCATAGTTGAAGCTTATGGAGAAATTCTGTATTATGTTCTGTCTATACACATACCAGTATTCATGTACATATGCATGTTGTTGTTTGTTGTGTTTTGGCATAGGTATCCAGTAAAGCCTCTGAAGATCTGTTCTTCCTCTTCGAGCTAAGTTTGTAATCCTCATAACTGATTTAGTTTAAACTGATGCCTATATTCCGTAAGTGGCATATTCAGAAGTTTTATAACATCATTTGTATGTATTAATTTTGGTTGTCTTTTTTTTTTCATGCTCAGGTATTGTGAAGTTCCACAGCACTCGCCTGAGTGACTTGGAGTCTGACAGTGAGACAGTGGACACTCATTCACTGGTCAGTTTGTCTGGACTGTCCTTGCTTGACCAGTGTGTCGGTCAGGTCAGGGAATCCATGGGCATCGAGAGTCACATCACTACCACAGCTACAGGGCATAGGTAAGAAACTGGTATAATGCCTAGCAAATCGAACGTTACTCTCTTTAAAAGTTTAAATCTGTATAATTCTATGCTGTCTTGCTAGTTCATACATGCAGTCATCCTCTCCGTTCTTGTCATACCTGTATATGAGTGAGACACCAGGCTTTGCCATATGGGGAGAGGAGCATTCATTGTGAGACATGAAGTATAAAAAGAAATATGTTTACAAAGGAAGCATGATATGTTTCTGTGGTATATTTGCAGTAAGGTTCATAAATTATGCTAATCATATGCCAAGATAATTGTGATTCTTTTACCAACCAACCTGTCTTGAAAAAAGAGAGTGAAATTGTAAAATGCTAACATATCATCGTTATAAATTTCTTGCTTTTTGTTTGGCCTCATCGAGTAACTAAGAAATGGAGCACTAACTTCATTCATTCTGTCTGGCAGGTCAAGTGCCATTTTGGCAGGACAGGAATACAGTGACACGGACAGTGAAGCAGATGACGTGTTCCAGTTACAGCTTGAAGAGCTGGGAGACAAACTCAATGCCGACAGTGACAGAACTGGTTTCCTGGCCATGTTGAACCGAAGTCATAATCTAAGTGCCAGCAGTTACAGTTTGGGAAGTGTGCTCAGCACAGGGGGTGCTAGTGTCACCAGCAACCTCATCAATAATCTGGGCGGCAGTGTACGAAGCTTTGGTCTAACCAGTTTAGGCAGTGGAAGTGTCTGCAGTCTGAGCAAAAAACTGGGAGGATCCAAATCAAAATTTGGTGGTGGCAAGTCACCACTGGCTCTGCTTTACCAGTTTCTGATTGAACCAATGGAAGCAGCGATTGCTGAGATCAAGGAAGCGGAGTCAATGCTGAGTGGGAGTGGCAGTGGGAGCATGTCAGACCCAATAGACTTGGTGTTGGTCCTGCAAGGAGAACTGTACCTAATTCCTTTCCTTATGCTGAGGCGTGAACAGGCTGAAAGCTTCTTGTTCGAGAAGTACACCACCATCATTGTGCCCTCCATCAGTGCCTTGCAAAATTCCCAGACTCAAGACACACGCGGACGTCCTGTCATTCAGTCTTCGGGAGCTCTAGTAGTTGGCAATCCTAGACTTACACCAGTCATATGTCAACATTGGCATCTACAGGAGATTCCAGGAGCAGAGTTTGAAGCTAGAATTCTGGGAGAGTTGCTGACCTGCCGACCTTTAATTGGAGCTGAGGCCACTAAAGGGGCGGTACTTCATCAGATAGAACAAGTGGAAGTAATTCATTTTGCCACCCACATTTCTTGGAAGTTGTCCTCCATAGTTCTGTCCCCAGGAGAATTTATCTCCAGTCCAAGTCAACATTTCCCATTGGTAGATTCCGATGACAGTGCAAGTGACATTGGAACAATGGGTGGGCCTTCATTGTCTGAATATCTTCTGACAGCTGCAGACATTCTCAACTTGAAGCTTCGTGCCAAACTGGTTGTGCTCAATTCAGGATACACAGATGACAGGGCAGGACGTGTTAACACTGATGGAGTTGTTGGCCTTACACGAGCTCTTCTATCTGCAGGGGCACAGTGCGTCCTCTTCTCTTTGTGGCCTGTTCCTGATCCTGCTTCCAAGCTGCTAATGAAAACTTTGTACACAGCTCTGCTAGATGGGGTCAAAGTGACCAGAGCACTAGCCCTGGCTGTTAAAACAGTACAAACAACTGCTCAGTTCTCTCACCCCTCAAACTGGGGAGGCTGGGTGCTGGTGGGGTCAGATATCACATTGAGTTCAAAGGTTGCACTGATGGGTCATGCTTTGGGGCAGATTGTAGAGGCTCATGGTACATGTAGACAGACACTCAAAGTTTTGCTACACCTGGTAGGTCCACAGTCCTATAGTTTGTAGCGATTTTTAACTTACAAATCATTTTCCTGGTCAGTGATCTGTTCATGTTCCGTCAACTATCTCTTAAATGTCTCTTCCTCTTTCTCTCTCTCTCTCTCTCTCTCTCTCTCTCCACCTTTTCTGTCTTTCTCTCTGGCTATGTATGCCTCTCACATTTTTCTTCTCTCCTCACTGTTCAGTTGTCCAATCTCAAATTTTTTCATGATAATTTCACGATAAACACAGATTTGGAAACGCATACACACACACACACACGCGCGCGCGCGCGCACACACACGCACATAAATGTCAAAGTAAAAAATTCATTCTTGTTTGTCGTGTTTCTTTAAATCTTTCCAAATCGCCCTCCTTCTGTCGTATTATTCCGTTACATGTTTAATCTGTTTACCTCTTACTTTTTCTTTGTGCCGTATGACCATTATCATACGGTTGTGCTTTCACCAAACTCAGACTCTCAACCTGCTTGACCAAAAACACAATTAATGGTTAAAAAATATTGAGGAAAAAAAAGAGAGACCATTAAGAGCTGCACTCAGATGAATATTGCCACACAAATACATACGCACATGCCCTCATCCAGCCTGTTAATCCACTGACCAAAGAATCACAAATCTGCAGCTTTGAAAACAAAAATTTGGATAAATGAGTAAATATATACACATGTGTTTACAAGAGGTTTCCTTTAATTTTTTTTTTTTTTACCATTTTTTTATCCCAAACGTATGACAGTGGATGCATCATTGTAAAATTTTCAGGTTGAGAAATCCCTTCAGCGAATCCACCAAGGCTGCAAGAACTCTATGTTCACAACACAACAAAGTATTGAGAATAAAGTGGGTCAGGTGGCAGGATGGAAGGACTTGCTACAAGCTGTAGGGTTTAGGTTTGAACCCTCCACTGGGGGGTTACCCCCTGCTGTGTTTTTCCCACAAGCTGATCCAAATGAGAGGCTGACCCAAGCCAGTGCAAGCTTGCAAGCCTTTCTGGGTGAGTGTGGACTTTAAATTGTTGGTTATGATTTCATAGTGAGGAACTTATCATGTGTGATTTTGTTCAGAATTTTGTGATTGTGTACACATCTCCTCTCCATCAACCTCAGAGACTTCGACATAATACTCTCAGGGACTTTAAGTACAGTATAATACTGATCTAGTTCTGTTTGTCATCATTTGTGCCGGGAAATTGTCATCATTTGTGCTGGGATGACAGTGCAGAGTCCAGCATGTATTGGAAATACATGTATTTTACTGTGTCTTTCTTCTCTCTCCCTCTCTGTGTCTTTCTTCTCTCTCCCTCTCTGTGTCTTTCTTCTCTCTCCCTCTCTGTGCCTTTCTTCTCTCTCCCTCTCTGTGCCTTTCTTCTCTCTCCCTCTCTGTGTCTTTCTTCTCTCTCCCTCTCTGTGTCTTTCTTCTCTCTCCCTCTCTGTGCCTTTCTTCTCTCTCCCTCTCTGTGTCTTTCTTCTCTCTCCCTCTCTGTGCCTTTCTTCTCTCTCCCTCTCTGTGCCTTTCTTCTCTCTCCCTCTCTGTGTCTTTCTTCTCTCTCCCTCTCTGTGCCTTTCTTCTCTCTCCCTCTCTGTGCCTTTCTTCTGTCTCCCTCTCTGTGTCTTTCTTCTCTCTCCCTCTCTGTGCCTTTCTTCTCTCTCCCTCTCTGTGCCTTTCTTCTCTCTCCCTCTCTGTGCCTTTCTTCTCTCTCCCTCTCTGTGCCTTTCTTCTCTCTCCCTCTCTGTGCCTTTCTTGCTCTCTTTCTATCTCTTGCTATTTCTGACTGTCTCGATCTTTTTGTCTCTCTGTCTCTGCTTGTGCCTGTGTGTGTATGTGTGTGTTGGAGAAAGAGAGAGATGGCTGGGTTTTTCATTTGTATATTTCTATAGAAATATGAATGATACATGTAATTTCATCAAATATATCATCAAATTATTGTCAGTTTTAAAATTGCGGTTTGTTTCAATTCATTGTCTTCTTTGAATTGATCGTAAGTCAGATATATTGAAGACATTAACTCTTTGTGTGCCGTGAGTTCTTCCACGTTTGCCGATACAGGAAGAAAATGGCGGGGGAGATAAATGAAGACTAATACAGCAACATCATTAACAGAAAGTCAACTTTCTTTCTCTTGACTTACTTGACTTAAACCCTTGAACCCCGAGTGTTCTTTCTCTCCCGAAACAAAATAGCCTAGCATTCTTGTACGCCGATATACCGGTGATTGGCACGAACTGACCAGCGGAAGAACCGATATATCGGTGATTGGCACACAAAACGTTAATTGTGTAGATTCACCACACTGAATATCTGTCTGTCTTTATGTTCAACAGGTCTGCCAACGTCCTCTGTAAGTGCAATGTCCAAGTTCATCACAAACTTTGATGTTGGAGAGGCTCTAATACATGTGGTAAGTTGACAAATATGCTTTCTGTTGTTGTTGACTCACACCAGATTTGATGGTATTTTTGTATTTTGTTTAATCCGATTTGGGGAATTTGGTATAGTGTCATTACAGCACAGCTACAGCTAGAGCAGACACGTCATCACCACAGTGCAGTGCCAGTCATGGGGGGTGGGGGGGGGGTATGTTTTTTGTTGTTTTTTTTAAAATTTTGCCTGGGCAGCAGCCTGTTCGGCCTGCTCTTCTTGATTTCCACCTGCCAACATGTCTTTAACAGTATGCACACGGGTTCTCCAAGTTTTTTTTGTCCTTATCCAAGAAGACTAGGTGCTCGATTCTACCTACAATAGGATTAGGGACAGAAAAATATGAGAAAAATCCAAATTCCAACATGCCTGCAGCAAGCAGGAATGGAACCCGGTACTTTTGGCATGAGAGTTGAGCACCTTGCCTCTGGACCAATGTCTGACAAGAAAAGAACAGGAAAGTTCAAGTAAAATTTACCTGCTCTTGCAGTTTACACCATACCATTCATTTTGAAAGAAACCAGGTGCGAACATCGTTAGAAACAGAATCGCTGGAACATCATTCACAGTTCAGAGTGAACATGTTGCTCATGTTAAACTTTTGCCCTGTCCACAGCTGAGAGAAATCCTGAGCAAATTATCTGCTAAAGAGTCAGGAATTGATGTGATGGTGGACGTGCGTCTGTGGGGCGTGTCTGGTTGTCATGAGTTCTTGGCCTCTCTGGGTGAGTAGCTATGATAACTGAGGTGTGTCTATTCTCGTTCGAAAGTTCAGATTGGTGAATGTATTGAAGAGCATGAACCAGAAAACATTCTCCAAATCTTAGGAATTCACTGTCATAATCCACTAAGCAGTGAGGTTCAGAAATTTTATAATGAATTGAGTAAAACAAATGACAATAGCAGAAAGTGGGAGCCATGTTAAGAAATGAATAAGGAAAGAACAACCCCACCCGAAAGAAAAAAAAAAGCATCAAGAAGTGAAAACTACAGATGCCAAATGGAAGCAAGGCATTCATCTTCAGAAATTTAAAAGCCTCCAGACCAAGGATGAATGAAAACTCTGAGGTAGAGTTGTTGAAGTGAAATACATATAGACATATTATAATAATATAACCTCATGTTGAAAACATAAGTGTAATGTGTATATTAACACAGGTCTGGATTTGGTCGATGTGGGATGTGACAATGTGACACTTAGGTTGAGCAAGCAAGCAGTCAGGAGACACCTACAGTTTGCCCTACAAGCTCTGGTCTCTGTCTTTGGTAAGCTCTATTGCCTGTTACACGAGCCCATGCAGTTCTGGTAATACTGTAACTGTTTTTTTTGGGGTATTTTTCTCCACATTGTTCTCTATTTAGTCTAGTTATGCCAGCATCTGTACATCAATCCAATGTAGGTTTGTATGGGATTTCTGTAGAGTGGGTACGATTACTGTAGGGATGGATTCCCTACATCAAATCAACATCATCATGGTCTCGTAACAATTGGATTTACGTAGGAGTGATCTCATTCCTATGAGAAAACTTGACCTCAGTCCCATGCTTTGGATTCCACAGGGTTTGCTGGCTGGGATCCTTTTATACATTTTGTGAGTCTTTTATATCCCTTGTTCTCTTGCTCTTGAAGGAAGGTTTCAAATACTAGTCCTTAAATAGTGAAGTGATATACCCTAAAGCATTGATTTGAACAGCAGTAAAGATGGACCTCTTATCTGGAGCATTTTAAAAGATAGTAAGAGAGGTGGACTGCACTTGCATCATGGCATTGTGTCAGTACCCAGGTCACCATGGAAATTGGTTGTACATGTTGAATTTTCTACCCACAGACACCCAGGAAGCACCCCGGACACTCCACCTGGACACATCAAGCAGCATGGAGAGTCTGTCCTCCACCCAGTCAGCACCTTCTTCTTCCACCTTCTCTAAATCCTCAGCCACGCCCCCAATGTCACCCTACGGCAAGGGTAAAAGATCACTGTTTAACCCTGCTGAGATGGAGAAAGTTAAGAATACTCACAGGAGTTCTCTGATGTTGCAGGTAAGGAAACATCTAGTGCATGGGACAATGAAATGTTTCTAATATTTTTTTACATATCCGTCAGTGTCGTGGCCAAACCAGAAACAAAATTTTTCAGAAGAAGGAAAAAGCTGTTCCCTTATAAACTGATTGAGAGAGTTGTTTAAAACATTGCTTGTTAGGAACCAACATTCCTTATTTATTGTGGGCCTTGATGGCTGATGTGTAGGTGCCGTAACAGTTATGCAATCAGAGACAGACGGATTGCTCACTTTTCTGTCGTGGCTTGGTGGTTTTGCAGCGTAATTAAGTGAAGTTTGATCTATGCATGACAGGTTGTAGGACAAGGACATTATCAAACATAGTAGGGTAACCAAACAAATAACATCACTAGCTTGTTTTTGTCTTTTTTGTAAAATGATAATCTGGGATATGGTGACACAACCTATAAGGTGCTTGGTTAGGACATGATACAATGTTGGTCATTAGTCAGACGTTCTGTGCATCGTCTTGTGCAATTTGTGCATGCAAGAAAATGCACATGCTTGTCAGACAGGGAACAGCAATTTAAAATTTCATCCTACCTCAGAATTTTATTAGATCAAGGTTATTCAATATTGCAATGGTGAATGTATTTTGGCATTCTGTAAAGTGAAAATTTTGCAATATAGACAGTTTGGCCGCAAAAAGTCGATACCTAATCCAAGCAGATATTTCTATCTGAGGAGTAACCTTTCTGTACTGTTATTAAACAGCACAGCCACCTTCTGACTATAGAGTGGCCAAGGCAGAGAAAATCAGTGAATGTCCACACAATAAAGCCAGACAAGACGAGTAGATCAGCAGAGAGAATGAGTTCCTTGTCAGATACCTGCTCACTAAGCCAATTGTCACCCTTCTGGAGCCTCACATCTGACACATTATAATGCATATGACTGGTTGTGTGACATGTACATTAGTTTCTTCAGGGTTTTAAAACATTCAGGCATAATCATAGCATGACTGTATCAATACGAATTAGTTTTAATAATGATAAAGTACAAGAAACGACAGATGTGTTTCATAGCAAATGCATAATATTTTGCCTCCAGTCATGCAAGAGCTGTCAGTGCGCCCACTTTCATCCAGGCACGAGTGAATTGTCTTGAAATTCTTAGAACAGTACTGAACTTATTACTTATTGCGTAACAACTGGCAATACTTTCTTAAGCATTTTAAGTTTTGCATAGGGAGTGGGCAAAGTGAAGTAGGTGACCTAATTCTGTGTTTCAGATTCCTTCCAAGAACATATTGAAAGACATGTAATCTGCTAATAATGTAATTCATATTTTTCTGTTTCCGTTCTCAGGGCAATAAATTTAGTCAACAGTTGGATGTGTCCCTGTCTCAGTCCAGCACCTCCGAGTACTCCACTCCTTCCCCCTCTCCTCGATCACCACAGTCCCCGCAGCAGGATCCTGCTATCCACTTGTCTCACCAAGCACGGATACGCACCCTGTATGGCTCTGGTCACAATTCAGGGGACCTGTCCTCCCCGATCTCTGCAAATAATGAGCAAAACCCATTAACAGTTGCCTCTGTCCTACAAGCTGAGGGAAGAGAACTCAGTGCCTGCAGTAACTCTCCATCCATAGAGGAGAAACAGGTCAGGGATGATTCAGAAAGTGGGTCACTGTCTCAATCTGGGGGTAGCTTGGAATTCAGCCTTTCTAAAAGAAGGAATAATGCAGAAAGTCTAAGAGGATCAACACATTCTTCTCGTTCAACTCGTAGTCAGCAAGGACAAAATGGTAATGTTGGAGAAGAAATCGTGACTCCAAAGTCTGTGAAATTTGCAGAAAAGCTCATTAGTCAAGAAATTTCCTTTGACCCCTCCAGTCCGAGGTTTGACTCCAGCAGTGAGGACAGTGGGAGTGTGAGGGGAGTAAATGAGTTTATGTGTGGAGCAAGAGATGAGGAGAAGAAGGAATCAGACCAAGAGCAAGAGTCAGTCAGAACGGCTTCTAAACTACGCGAACATTTTGAAATGTTAAACCAGGAGAGTAACAGGGCATTGACAGACCCAAACAAAATAGGATCATCAGTAGGTTTCACCGAAAGTGCACCAGAAGATAACGGAACAGACAATGTGGCTCTAAAAGTTTTGGCTGATGTAGCCAATCAGAGAGCAGCCGTAGAGTTGATGCAGCGACAAAGCTTTGTGAAATCACAGGAAGCCAGTCGCAAACTGCGGCAAGAGAGGGAAATGGATTACAAACCTGTCCCTGCTCACAGGACAATCTCACCGTCAAAGACAACCCCCACAGATGGATCAGGAGAACTTTCTGATACCTATTCTGAATCTTCAGACACCAGCTGTAAGCTGAACAACAACATCAATCACCTGAGGGGCACCACTACCTCATCCATCCTGTCTTCCTCTAGTCAACCTATGCAACCTACTAATAGCCGACCAGCGACGTTGTCAGGCTTGTCAAGAACAACAGGGCAGCGGATCAATGGTCGGACATCATCGCCAGTTGTTCCAGCTAAGCCAGTGTTTGCCTCCAGCTCCCCCCAGGTGGTAAGTCCAAGGAAACCTCCTCCTCGTGCTCATCAGTCAGCCTACAATGCTCTCTTCCCCCAAGGTACTGGCCCAAAACCTCCAAGCCCCAGGTTCTCATTGTCAGATAAAACCCTACCTTCCCCTCCCATCCCTCCCCGAATGACCCACATAGGTGGGGGGAGACAGGCTGGAGCAGGAAGTGGGGAAAACAGCATCTCCTCTGACAACAGTGAGGGCGCTGAGAGCAACTTGCAGTCATCTGTCTCCAGTGGTTATCATTCAGAAAACAGCGGATTCTTGCGCAGCCGCTCTCAGACGCTTCAACCGCCCGCGGATGTCAATCAGGATAAGGGTGTTTACACCCAAGAATTTGTCAACAGAACCCCGTCCTTTACTTACTCTTCTGGGTCGTCATCACCATTCAGTCGAGCCTCCAATGAAGAAGCTGGAGGAGCAGACAGTGCTGGGAGCGTTGACCATGTTGTTTCAAATCCCCTATCCAATGTGTTTTTCCCTGGCCCAGCACCTCGACACCCCAGATCCCCCACAACCAGCAAATATTCAATTAACCCAAAAACCGGTGCTGGCACAGGATACATTACCAGTGGACTGGACAGGAACTCTCAGAATGTTGGAGATTCGAACTCTAGCCTTTCATCTCAGTCACTGACACCACCAGTACCGCTGGTCAGAACTAACGCACTCCAGTCTCGGCCAGACAGTAGCAACAGCATGAGTAGCCAATACTCCACCTCCTCCTCCACCCTCTCTACCATTTACCGTCCCCTTGGATCACGAGACTCACCCAGAGTTCAGGACCAGCGATCCCTTATACCAGGAAGTAACCCTGCCAGTGGCAGTACCATCTCAAACACCGCCAGCCGACCATCACTAGCTACATCCACATCCTACCCCACAAGCATTAACAACACCAATACAGCATCAACCCACCCCGTTCCTGGTCATTCAAATTACAGCTCCAAGACATCTAACGCTTACAGTCGGAACTCTTCTGTGACTTGCGGTCCAGAAAACCAACCAGAGACAATCTCAGCAACAAACAATCACACTAACTCCTCTAGTGTAAAAAATTCTGACTATCTGCATGACTGTGACATACCTGACTCAGATGATGATGGCGATTACAAAGCCAGACTAGGAAACATTCAGAGTCGCATGTTTGATTCAAGGAAGAGTTCAGGAAGAACTGGACTGAAAAATTATGATGATCAAAAGAGCCCGGGAATGTTTTCAAATTTTGTATCCCCTTCAGGCAACAGTGTCAGGAAAGATATTCCAATGCGAACATTCAACAAATCCAATGGAAATGTTAGTCCTGTCACGAATGCTGTCACTAATAATGGGAGATCACATACAACCAGCAATCTTACAGCAAATAGAATAAATGGTAATGACAGAACAGAAGGACTTGAGCCTCATTCCAGAGATCCAAGAAAAAGACTTCCTGCAAATTATGTCATGCATTCTTCCAAGTGTTGACTGTGTTTGTGTGTACAATAGAGACAAAAGCTTGTAAAAATTTTGTTACATAAAACCCCTTTGCAAGTTGTGTTCTGTACATAACAGAGAGCCGTGATATTATTTATTGACATAATTGCCTTGGGCAACACAGGAGAAGTCTAGCGAAATGGTTGAGACTTGGCCAAATGTACATACTCTTTTGTTGGTGTTTGAATTTCTGTACAAAGTTTTGTCACTTACATAAGTTCATTCCAAGGTCAACAGCTCAGTTTTTAAAATGTACAGAAATGTAGGATACTCATGGGAATGTCTTATATCTCACTTTTAAATTCCTAACCTGTTCATAACACAATACTTTGTATTTTATCATTGGCCCTTCTAAGCCATCATTGTTTATTTATTTTTTTAATTGTTGAGCAGCAATGTGTCTTTTCCTGGAAATGCGTGTAAATACATTCCAAGTTCTGGTTCAGACATTGTCTTGATATGCATCAGAACTATTGTAGCAGTGAAACTTACCACATTCTAACATATTATAGTCTCCACCTACAATCAGTTGATTGGTGTCATTTCTTCAGAAATCAATTCTCTCAACTGTTGGTGAAAAATAAATGATTTGATTAAACATACATGTTTTTTAAGTAGTTTAGTGCCAGTGAAGATTCAGCTGATTTGTGAATAAAAGTTGTAAAAGTATTTTGATGTTGAGCCATTACTATCTTTGTAAAGATGAAATACTGTTCGCAGTAATATTGCAATTTATTTTCTTGGTTGATTAGTTTATCATGAGTAGGATATGTGACGTTATGTATTCAAGGAGTCCAGACAGCAAAGATCAGAGAAATATGGGAGTAGTTCAATATTTACCGTCAGAAATATACTCTGAAGATACCCAGAGTAGAACTGGTCCACATTTTGACAATGCAAATTTCTTTCGACTTCAGAATAAAAATGACTTGATGTAGCTGTTCATCTGCCTAGCATGGCACCAGCAAATCTCTTTTTGTCCACCCAGATTGATAGAAACTTACAAACTTGATATACATGTAAAATATTTATAATATAAATTGATGTTGACATACAGTAGTAATATAACAAAAACTATACTGAATCAGACAGGTCTCAACTTATCTAATTTGATAGCTGATTTAATTTGATATGCACCGAAAGAGATGCACATCTCGTGATTGTTGATCCAGTTTCATATCCACAGTATCTCAGTGCAGGCTGCATGCAAAGTTTTGTATCAGTCTCTTGTGGTGGTGCGGACTGAGTGCTGCAGTACAGATGTTGGATATTGTTTGGTATAAGTCACAGCAAGTCTGGTGGACAATATTCTGTTTTGTAGACTGTAATAGTGATGAATTCGACAGATTAACTTACACTCTAAACATTCCACTGTGTCTTAATTTCATGTATAGCTTGAATGCTTTGTGATTCACAGTTCTACATATATCTATGCATGCAGAAAACTGACCCATTGTAATTGAATGTGTTTTGGTTTTTTTTTGAAAATGTAACTGAAGAGAAGAATTAGAAAGTTCTTGTCTTACAGATCTTAAGTTGTTTGGGCATGAGAAAATTTTTGATGAGACATGTTTATTGATTGTTTCTGTTGTATTAGACCTGGTGGTATCCTCAAATTGTTCTGTACACTGGAAGGAAAAGTTGTCCCAACTAAACTTGTTCCCAGTTTTGGTCACGCAAATCTGTATAAATAAATACATTGTAACACTTAATGGAAACTACACTGATACAGAAGCACAGAGGTAACAGCCAGTGGAATTTTGGGTCAATTTTGTTCCACAGTGTTGTAGTTAAATCTTAGCATTCCGTACTTTTCAAAATTTTCACAAACCAGATTACATCATAAGAATTTAAGCTTATTAATTCATTTTGAATGTCTCTTCCTTGAGCTCTGGTGCAGGGGTGTAGATGCAACCACTTATTAGTTTTAAGTGCCCAGCATCTTAGACTAGCGGAAAAATGTAAAGTGACAGGATAGAGATGAAAAAGAAACCAATGTATTACTATAAGTGTGTTGTGTATCCTGATTTTGTCTCAAATTTTTTTGTTGACGCATTTTAATTTTATTTGCAGGCTGGGGATGCTGGGGGTGTTCACATGATGATATACATGTATCATAGCAACGAAACATGACTTTTATCAAATAATTGAATTAGTTTTCGTTAGTTTGCCATTACTGCATCTTCATCACACTAGTGCACAGTCACAGAATGATGTCACTGCATCCCTTGCAACTCTTTTTCCAGACACCTGGGCGCAATAATCTACTTACGTTTTGGCACAAATTTGTTTCTGTGTGAACTGTTCAGAGTATCACTATCAGTTCTGGTCCCTCGGTTTCAGGGCGTCAGATCAGTTAGACTGAACTGCAAGGGCTACAGTACCAAATTTAAACGATGAGGCCCTAAAGTATATAAAGCTCGGGGACACATTGAGTTATACCAAAGGATCTCACATAGGACCATACCAAAACAGGAACATATGGGTCACCACAAACAAACTGAAAACATGCAATTTATGTTTTTTAAGTATTTGTATACAATGGCTGGGGACTAAAATAAAAAATACAAATTGTTTTCATATGAAAAGGCTGAAACTATTACCTAAATTAACATTATAAAGAAAAATAAAATTTAGAAGCATGAAAAAAATGGTAAATTCTAGCCTCTGGGGATTTGTGTGGCCCTGAGCTGTAGTTTGTATATACGTTATGGGGTTATCCGGCACTGACTCAGTGACTAGTGACTGACTGACTTTATGGCTGGAAGGACGAACAGAGAAGCTTGTGGGTAGAACTGACTACTGTGTGAGGTATACACATCAGGAGATTTACCAACTTCCACCAACACAGGCCTTAGAGGTCACAATAACATTGCTCTGCAGCCATGTGGAGGAGTTGCCCCGCACTTCATATTTCTATAGCAAACAAGAGTTACGCAATAATGATCTGGACGAGCCTCAATTTCCTGCAGAGGGAGAGAACTGTCTTCTTTTTATTTTGATTAACCTTCGTACATGTGTGTGTGGGTATATAAGTGCGTCCTTGCATATAATATGGGTATTTGTGTGTCATGTGAGCATTTATTCTGGAATGGTTAAAGAAAGCAGTACATGTATACTGTAGTAAAATGAAATCTCCATTCTGGTATTTTATTCCTATTTTAATTGTTTATTTGCTAAAAATTCTGTTTTACTACCGTGGACCAAAAAATCACCTCTATCTATTGTAATAAAAGACCTTTGATGTCGATTGAAGGTTCCCCTGTATCAGCCATGAATTCTTTAACGGAGATGTCCGAAAAAAAAAATGAAGTGTGTCTGATATTAGTTAATGTTAGTCAAATATTAATACTTTTATGAAAATAATATCCATTGAAATGAGCCCTGCCCCTATCTTAAATAGAACAAAAATGTAATACATGTAATAATTTCAGTTCATCATTAATTTATCTTTTTTTTTTGGTATAGGTCCAGATGTCTTAATACCTTTATAATGAATTTGCATAATCAGCTTATTTCTCTTCACTCTCTCTCAAACACACACACAAAAAGAAATACACAGTCTCTCACATACGCTCTCTCTCTCTCTCTCTCTCTCATTCTCTCTCTCTCTCTCTCTCTCTCATTCTCTCTCTCTCTCTCTCTCTTTCTCTCTCTCCCTCTCTTTCTTTCTCTCTCTCTCTCTCTCTCTCTCTCTCTCTCTCTCTCTCTCTCTCTCTCTCTCTCTCTCTCTCTCTCTCTCTCTCTCTCTCTCTCTCTCTCTCTCTCTGTCATATTATTTTTTTTTTCAGAATTATATATTTAAAGGAGTCAGATCGGAATTGCTGATATTTCCTGGATTCAAAGCTTTGAGCATTTTATTCCAAACAGTAGTTAAATTATATGTATTTCTGATTGTGCATTAAACAAATGTTACTGACTGACGTCAGGTTTTTGGTGAACTTGCCTGGATCGATTGTGCTCTGGTCAGTACAAACAGTGTGACACATCTGGCAAGAGGTCCTATGTCAGGTTTGACCCAAGTGGTGGGAGTTGAGAGCAGTGACTGTTTTGAGTTGGATACATGAATAGACTGAACTGTATGATAACATTTGATAAAAACCAATGCCTTTAGGTTGTTTCAACTAAGATTTTCATATCTGATGTGTGTAACAAATGAACATACTGAACATTTCTATTGAAAATGAACATTTCTATGCTAATCCTCAGCAATAAAAGAAAAAGCATGGGGTGAATAATTGACGACATGTGTGCGTTATTTTTTACTCAGTCCTTGTTTTGTCATGTTCGGTTGTCTTTGGGGTCATCACTGTTGACGAAGTCTTTGCTTTGGTATGTCAATGTTGTGGTGTTGGAATATGACTGTGAGTGTGGTGGA
The DNA here is from genome assembly GCA_963931925.1 of Onchidella celtica. Classification (NCBI taxonomy): domain Eukaryota; kingdom Metazoa; phylum Mollusca; class Gastropoda; order Systellommatophora; family Onchidiidae; genus Onchidella; species Onchidella celtica. The sequence goes on along the minus strand of OZ007576.1, from coordinate 28,101,095 downwards.
ATGTTATACATGTAGATGCTTTGCAAGAATATTACTGTTTTTGTACGAGATGTTACTGTCTCGAAACGTTATTCTTTTAAGTTTGTGTGTTGGAATGTTCCAGGCTTAATAAATGATGGCCCCTTTATAACAATGTATACCGCCAGATGTTGTCAGAAGATATTGATCATACTATAGTAGTGTTAGTATGCCATGTAAATAAAAGTATTCGATTTAGTAAACACACCAATGGATGACTACCCTAGGTGTCAAACATAAAATTTTGCCTCCCATTATCCTGCCATGAAAACATGTTTATTACAATACGAACGTCCACCTTTATTGCTATGGCTGTCACCATCATCCTACTATATAATTATGCCATTTTCACTATTATCCTTTGTCGTTTTACAATGTTTATTACACGTACTCTGTTTGTTGTCTGTAGGACCTGTGGATGAATTATATGTTGTCTTCCTTTGGCATATGTACACCCAAGAAATAATGGCAGAAGCTGTCTGTGACTAGTCGGGCTTAGTATAAGTATGACTAGGTCTTCCCTGAGTTACCTAGAAAATATGGGAGCTTGTGGTGTGCGCTTCTTGTTTGCCAGCTACTGACTGTGCCGTTCCGGAATAAATATTTATAATAATATAATAGGGGCCTATCCTCCTTATAACACTTGTGTACAGCAGACAGTCATGCAATCCAAAGCGCCACTGGTTGACATAGATCATTTCACTGGATGTATGGCAGGCATTCTCAGAAAGAGTGGACTTTTACGGTAGGTCTAATGGCCAGTTCAAAACACACACACGCAAAATGCACATGTATTATACAGGAGTTTAAACGAAAATAAGATTTAAAAAAAAAACCAGCGCACTCAGCCATTCACTCTTTCTTCTCCTTGCTGCATAGGACAATTAATAATCAATTAACTAATTAAAACATTTATAGGGGGGGGGGGGGGGAGGTATTTATAATAATGTGATACAAAGTCATGTGCAGTGAAATGTAACCTGATTGATAAATGCCATGCAACAATGATCATTCTTCAATTTTGCCTATCCTCTTAGGACCCCCCCCCCCCCGCCCCCAACCACCGTTCACCCCTCCTCGCCAGTCAGTGGTTGATTTTCGTACCCTCATCCCCCCCCCCCCTTCTCAATTGCTGTTTGAACTGACAGAGCAACAACCCTATCAGCAACCCGAGGGAAATCCAGCGCGTAGGACTACTACTAACTAGGACTTACGACAACTTCGCACGTGCCGGTAGGCCTATGGGAATGACGCCGTTCTTATGTAGATCCGTTGGTTACGACATCGCACCCACTTCAGTCTGATTCAGGGATCCTTCACTGCATCATTTTCGCATCTCTGTCGGGAACTGTTATACTGCATCATTTCCTCATCTCTGTCGGGAACTGTTAGCCTACACTGCATCATTTTCGCATCTCTGTCGGGAACTGTTACACTGCATCATTTTCGCATCTCTGTCGGGAACTGTTATACTGCATCATTTCCTCATCTCTGTCGGGAACTGTTACACTGCATCATTTTTGCATCTCTGTCGGGAACTGTTACACTGCATCATTTTCGCATCCCTTGGTTGATAATATGACTTGAAGTAAAGAGGTCTACAAAACAAAGCGAGACAGGACTCTTTGGGCGTTTAAAGTAAAAACAACAACACATCAACACTCATACTGGCAGAAAGTGGACCGAGTTAGGAACAGATAGGAATCAATCCAAATCTCACAAACACACGTTCCTCCTATTTTCATTAGATTCTGTGTTGCTGCAACAAGTTGTCTTGCTTTGAGAGATTTCAGCAACTTTCTCATGTTGCTTTTTAGTGTCGCGACTCGTGGCTAAAGGCTAAAACCTGTCTCCACCAGGCATGAATTCGGGGCTTTTTCTGCGCGCCTTTTTCACCCAGTGAACACACGCACGTTTTCTAAAAATTGCTTCTTCTAGTTTTATTGTAGGTGCTCCCATGTAAAGGGATTTTTTGGGATATACACATGTGTAATACTTTTCGAAAAAAAAAAACGCAGCCGTCAAAAACAAAATTAATGAGCAGAAAAACAAAACAATACGCCTCTCTGGGATCAGGCTTTAACTTTTAGCATGCAACAAGAGGCGTCACTTTTAGAGGGTCATAGCCCCAAATTTACACACTGGATTGAAACGGTCACAGAGTTTTGTTTTCATCAGAAGAAGTGAGGAAAAAACCTGACTCGCACAAAGAACTCCTAGCAAACGCGGCAAGGACTGAAAGAGCTCTCAAGGCATGCCTTGGGAACTGGTTGAATTTTTTCAAATTATTAGGTTAGAAATTAAATTTTGAACCAAGAATTGACCTGAACAAACACATTTGCAAAACAATTAAAGTCTTTCTATTAAAAAAAAAAACCAGTGCATGTTTATCAACTGACGCATTTCAAGGAGGCGTCTTCATGAATGAGAAAGACGTATATTCTTGAAAATACCCTAGCAAATCCCGGTTCAGGAGGATAACCAGATTAAAAGCCTTAAAGGAGAGAGAGAGAGAGAGAGAGAGAGAAAGAGAGAGGGAGAGAGAGAGAGAGAGAGAGAGAGAGAGAGAGAGAGAGAGGGAGAGAGAGAGAGAGAGAGAGAGAGAACAATAAAAATCATGAAAAAAATTACGCTGTCCGCTGGGAATACAGATTAGAAAACGGACATTCAAAAGAAATAAACAACAACAAACAAACAAAAATGTGCTGTTCAGTATAACATGTGTTGCCAAAAACAGCGTGTCGTTTTGCCTTCCCGCGGTGACAAATTTGGGTAAATACCGTTTGTGTGAGTGTGTGTGGTGTGTGTGTGAATGTTTAAAAAATGGCCATACTTAACAAATCAAAGAATTTTCGCTCTAAACATTCCCACCACCCTCCGCACCCCATGAAATCTCATCTCGCACCCCTTGGACGTTTCCTGTAGGGAACAGCTGAGCTAGCGCCAGACAGACATTAATTTATTCATTTGGTGAAGACCACAGAGATGTGGTGAAGACGCAATAACAGACCCTCAAAATCTTTGGAGAACTCTTCTACGCATAAAGTTTTTCTTTTCTGAAAAGCTCTTCTGAAGCAAAATCAATGTGGCAGATAAATGACGTCAATATTTTCTTACTTTCACCGTTGCATTTCCGGTTGCTGCAATCGCATGGGCTCCTTTCAAGAACACAACGAACAGGGTCTGCTGGCGAAATGGACAGTGTTGGCAAAGATTGTCGAGAATTGAAAAAGACATATGACGAGTGTTTCAACAAGTGGTTTGCTGAGAAGTTCTTGAAAGGAGAAACAAAGGATCCATGTACCGCCTTATTCAGAGTCTATCAAGATTGTGTTAAGGTAATCTAATCTCGACTAATGAGAGAGATCTAGATCTAGATCTAGATCTAGTCTAGATCTTTTCGAAAAAACCTGATCTAGATCTAGATCAAGCTGGAAATTTAATTTGGTATGATTTATGAAAAGAAATAAATCTAGATCTAGATTCTAGTACAGTTTAGTACTCCTAATTTAATTTAGGTTTAATTGGGCTTCTAGTTCTAGCATCTGCTTGAATTAATTGAATACTTTCACTTTGTGACTTAGTGTCCTGAGGTGAACAGTAACCCTCGTCCTGCGTTGAGTGAACTCGTCCACGTAACGCCCCGTGCGGGGATAGCCAGCAGCCAGTCAGCCGATCGTTCGCGTAATGCCGATAACCTCGGCGGTCGGGTCAATCGGGTCCGTGTGAACACCTGTATCGCGTATACTCCAGGACGCAATAACAACAATTATAGTGGTGGATAAATCGTAAGGGATCCCTATGATATTTGGATAAAGTACTTGTGATGATATGCAGTAGGTTTTATTGTGAAATGGAAGGCCCCAAATCAAGAATTTTCTGCATTTACATGCCGTTTAGCACATGTTTTATCATGTTCCCAAGACCTCTGCGCTTTTTCTCTCGCTATGTCAGGCCATTCAGGTGAACAAATTATTTTTTAAGCCATTCGCTTAATTTACTAACCACATGTATCGTGACATTGCCTTCTCCCTCCTCTACTATGTAAAGCGTTCACTTACTATGTTAGTTTTAGCGAGAGATTTGATTTCCAGTTCCAGGTCGTAGAGCACATACATGTACTGAAAAGCGGTTTAATCAAAGGAACACAGTATCTCTCTAATTACCACATCAAATAAAGACACGAAATATCATAAAAACCACAGAAAAACTGTGGGGTCGCAGCAGGGCTATAAGCAAAGTCAAAATTGAGCAAAAAGAAAAGGTTGTATGTTGCGAAGCCCCGCGTGAGAAATAAAACCCAAACAGTACAAAGCAAACTAAAGAGAAGACAGAAAATGCATAAATTTTCGGCTTTCGCCTTTGTCAAGTGAAAAAAAACAACAAAAAAACGAACAATAAAAGACTTCAACAGGAACGAAGTGAAACAGTTTACTTAGCTGCGAGTTCTTGCTTCTTTAGCAGCACCAAAGCACGTCCGTCCGCCAAAAGCATGGAAGCAGGAAATAAAGACAACGACCAACAACAAAGTCGGTCATTTTCTCCCAGTTTTTCCTGATGAAAAACCTACTGACAGACGCCTTTATGCAGCATGCCCTAACATTACATCGGAATTCATAATTACAGACGTAGAACGGCGTCTCAAATACGCACATGGCCCCTTTCTTCTCATTTCACATGTAGACGACAACCAGCATCAAAGTAAAAGTTTCCCCAAGATTTTCCCCAGTTCAAACTTCAGACCGTCAGTACTATTACACGAGTATGGCGAATAGTTGCATCGTAATAAACGTAATCGGACGATACCATTTTGTTAGATATAGTAGGGGTGACAGGATAGATAAACACGCGAAAATAGTGTGGAAAAAAACGTGAAAAAACAACAACAACAACGACAGCCTTGGCAACCGAATAACCAAAGCGCGAGGCGCACCGTTGCTATACAAAAATGTGGCCTCCCGCAGGACCCGCGGTTAAGCGTGTCGGACAAAATAACGGCCTCCCGTGTCTCGCGTGTTGCGCGGGGAGGCCAATATAGTGGCCTCCCGCAGGACTAGGGTTAAAAAGAATGATTTTTTATTATGATGGGGGCAAGCAGGGATTAACATTTCCACTATATTTTTCTAGTTTACAGGACAGATCAGGAGATGAGGTCATTTTTTAAAGACTGAACAGGCTGAAGTCTTAACGGGAAAAAAGTTTTGTTATAAATGTGTTTGGTTTAATTGATTTAGATTCTAGATCTAGAGTCTAGATCTAATCTATTATAATCAATTACAATATTTTGAGAAGTTGGCATAGATATTAATGTTGGAAAATTGGTGTCCACTTGAGCTGAAGACAAGATTCAGCTTTCCCTAGCAAAAGTGAAAATCCACGAGCCGAATATTCGGCTTACTATTATAAGTAAATGGGTTAATTATTTTTCAGCAAATCACCCAAATTGTACATCAATTTGAAGGTAATAAAAGCAGTCAAGGAAAGAAAAACATTGTAAAAGGTCACTATGTGATGTCTATGATAAAGTTTTGTTAGAGCAAATTTTGTGATAATGTCACATTCACACTAGATTTATCACTATCAACATTTTCTTCACTCTTACTCTTGCCATCTGATTCTGAATCTGACTTCGATAGATCTAAATCACAATTCATTCCATTTTCCAGACAATTTTCAAGCAAAATTTTTGCTTCTTCCTGGCAAATAAATTCTGCCAATAATTGTGTTAGACACTTGGAAACTATGATTTTCTCAGTTACCACAGCTCTCATCCGAAGACTTGTGCATGATGCTTTGTTCATCAAATGTGAGTGTGCATGAGAAAACCCACAATATGTCGACAGAGCTGATTTTGAGAAAAACGGCTTTGAAGTGAAAATATGGGTCCGACACAAACTTCCAACTTGGCTGTTGTTTAGGGGACCGTGGCATGTTACAGGGTAAACTGTACAGATGAGCAGTGAACACTACTCACTATGATCTCTATACCGGCTTAGTTATTAGACTACGGTCTCCTAGAAGCAATCATTCCAATATTAATGGGTCAATTAGCTATTGCCACTTTTAGGATTAAATGCCGTTTTCTCGAAATCTTGTTTTAGAGGAGTCACTGGTCACTTCAATTTATCAGAAATGTCTTATCTTTTATTATGTGTACAGAACTGAAAATGTCATGTTTGCGACTTATTGTGGGTTTTCTCATGCACACTCACTATTTCAGATCAAAGTATTTAATTCATCTAGAGGAAAAATTTCTTGATTTTGGCATACCCTTTATTGTATTCAAAGGGCTTAGGTTCATTTAAGTATAATTTTGGTCCTGGTCTGTTTGTTTCTGCCAGTTTCTCAGTCAAGAAATTTTTTTCAGCTAATGATTTTCAAATTCAAAGGAATTCAGCTCAAAACAGAATGAAAAAGTACATTGAATAATTGAATTAAACTTCATTTATTTGGCTTTCTCTATAGATGAGTTATTTTCAAACACGTGCGCTTAACTGGTGTGATACTTTGAGGGCCATAGACTCCTGCAGTTTGGAATATTTCATTATTGTATGAAAATCTGGCCATGAGACATTCAGAAATCCTCCGCAATAGTTAATTATGTGGAAAGTTTCTTTTTTGCACTGATTATTTCACAAACTCCTCAAAGTTTTGAAAGAGGAAATGGAGTTTGGTATGTACTAGGCCTGCTGCCACCATCTTGATGACTTACTATTATTAGTATTAACTTTAATATTTTCACAATATATCCATTAACAGAATGCAATCAAAGATAAGAAACTGGATCTAGACACAATTGAGACCGATGTTCTTGGAACATCAAGAGAGGAGCAACCACCATCATGACAGTTTGTGATGAATCTGTATACCCTCTCTTTTGCCTCATATTGAAATTTGCAACATCAAGCATTGAAGTGAACCTAATAACCTAAGTGGTAGAATTCAGGGTGAGTGACATCCTTGTGAAGACCCATCCCTCCTGCTCGCAGTACATAGTTTATTTTCATTCTGTGGTGAAATTGTGTGGTTTTGCAGCATCTGAAACTATTTTTATCAGAGTGAGTGATGTCAGTATGAAGATTCATGTTTCCTGCTCAAAGCAAAAATTTACTTTTATTCGGTGGTGAAATTGCTTAGATTTGCAGCATTTGAATTTCATTTTGTATATTATATTATTTCTGTGGCTTGGCCTTATGCAACAGATTAGTGTTTCATAAGAGCCTTTTCAGTTCCCCGTCATTTGCCCCGTTATCTACTCATTCCAGCCAATGAATAATAATGATAATGCTACAGGAATTGCTGTAATTTGATTTTGCACTGGTCTTGCTACCCTCCTTTGTGACTGGACCAATACATGACCGTTGATCTCTCACTTTCAAGTAATAATGTTTTAACCCTTTACTTGCCATCTCCGGAAAGTTACATTTTTTGTATTCCTGTTACTTTTAGATGTGATAACTGCAATAGTTTCAAGCCATGAACGAGCATCTAAGCAGGGAAACAGATGAAATTTATTCAACTACTAAGGACTCTCACTTTTCTATAATTTTACGAGCAACATTACAGTTGACAATTCACGAGTCTACAGTGCTGGCATGGAAAGGGTTAAATAAATATTGAAACTTGTAGGCCTATGTCTTAGACATAGGTACCAACTGATATTGGTATTACTATGGGTATTATTGTTAATTTGACAGTGGCATTCGGATACAATGGCATCCACAGGACCACTCTAGAACTCGCGTTCTAAGCAAGGTCCCCTTATGGGCAAGGTCAAAGGGAAACCACTCGTTAAATCTATTGGGCTTGTCCTAGAAGAAATTTCATTATCCTTACAGATTTGAGCCTTGTTTTTTACACCCTTATCCACATCGTCAATTAATTTTGCCTTCATGTCAAGAGTAAAGCATTTTTTCTTCATCGTTGCCATCATTGATTCGCATGCAATTTCTCATTTCCAAAAAGTGAATAGTGATGTGTTTGCTCGAAAAGTATCGCAAGTGGCCACTGTCTTAGATCTACACAGAAGGTGTGCACCGAAAGACCACTTCCTTACCTTTAGATTTATGCACACGCCAACCTCATAAGCCCTGTTTGCCTGATTGGCTATACGTTCACACAAAGGACAGACCACACGTGACTAGTCTTGTGTCATTGCCCACCTACACAGTGCAAGGCCATCCCATCACCTAACCTCTCACAGTTACACCTTCTTACACTAATACATGGAAAAGACTGGCAATTAGTCATAACACCATCATCCTCTCCCACATATTCCCCCTTTACCCATCTCCTAATAGACTTCTTAGCGGCGCATATTTTGCTCCATGTATTCCGTGACATCAGAACGAAAAAAAATGCGGTTGTTGTATCAGAGGTTTGCTTTATTTGCCACCATTGTAAACAATTTTTTTTACTTATGAGAAGAGTGTATGAAATGGGGATTTTAAATTATGCCGTTGTATTCGAGGTTCCATCCTGTTCGAGGCCATTATACTTGAGGTCTACTGTATTCAACAAATTATCAGTGTTTATCTGAAGAACTGAAGTTTAGTGGAGCTGACAGTAAATTATATGTTATCATTCCAGTCCTTAATAAGACAGTGTTATACTAGTACAGTAATTGATGATGCCTTTGTGTTTGTAATATTTTTCTCCTCCGATGACATTGCTACATTTTCTACTTACTTCCCATTGTATTATGCTTATCAAACAAAATGTGAGTTGTTTTTTCCTTCGACATTAATTTTATATTTGTCAGTTCCAGGAATTGTTCTGTTCCCAGTAGTTCTATTTTGAAAGGCCTAGCTGATTTTTAATTAAATATACATGTATATTCTGATTTGTTTTAAACCGTCATAATGCTACAGATGGAAAAGATTTCTATACAGTTTCCATTATGTTTCACACTCATTTACACACTGGCTTTCAAATCACGCACAAGTGACAGCTTTATAAGTTTTTTCTTGAGTTATGGAAACAGATAAATGAAATTCATGCTATGATCCATTTACACTTTCTGAGTTAAAAGCAGAATAATGTCTGAAGCAGGTGGTTGTGATCAGTTACTCCAGGGAGCGAAATTGTGTTTGAAGTGATCAATTTACTTTCTGTGTGATTCAGATATAACTGCTGCTCATGTCTGAGATACTGTACACAAGCTGAGCACTGTAACAGAAATGGCTGTAGTGGAGTGAACTTGCTTTAATTGAAAATTTGGTTTGAATGAACAAAAATTCCTGATTTTTTTCCTTCTTTGCCACTAGTGACAAATACTGGATTACATGTATTTGAATTGATCAGAATCAGTTGAAATGAACCCAACAACTCTGCTGTAGAAGTTCACAATGTGACTGTCCGACTTTTGTGGACTGAATAGAAAAAAAAAAAAAGAAAGAAACATGCACCCCAAATTAAAACACGTACAATTCACAAACACAGAGACACAGATTTTAGCTGCTCCTAAATGCCAGTGGATCGAGGTCTTGCTATACTGTGTACATGTATAAATCAGTGGTATAATATTATACAGTGTGATGCATGTCAATCATGATGAGTAATGTGCCATCCCTGAAAATGGTTCATGTGAACCTACTGTAAAGTGAATGGATTCATGCGGTCCCTCGAAGTTCAATTTAAGCCATCTCCACTGTCCACTGTATTTTCCTTATGTTTTTAATTTTGCACTCTAAACTATGGTTCTCCAAATCAAATGTTAAACTCCCTCAGTGTATGTCATTTACACTGTCGAAACAGACCATCTTACTGTTTAATTGCTGGCCTTAAACACCAGTTTCTGTAGTTTTTGTTTCCATAGCTCTTTAGGACCCAGGCAGTGCAGAGGGCATTGATGGAGCTGTTCCCATATGCCCAAACGATGAAGTGTGCGTCAGTTGAGTGGACCTTTTAGTTTAACGCTTTGCGATTCTTTTTATCTGTATTTATAAATAGTACAAATTATAGTTTCCCAATAGGATTAAGTAAATATTATCACGGAGTAGTAAAATATATCATTTTTTAATAATGGTTTAGGTTGTTATAATTGGGGTCTTAGCAGTAGTCTACACCAATGTGATGCAGTTGTGAAGCTATCTGAGTTTTGAGTTTGGAGAAAGCACGTAAGATAACGTTAACGGCCACATTGTGCCAGGAAGTACCAAAACAGTGGGCAATATGTAACAGAACGATAGGTGGACTCTACTAATAATACCAGAGGCAACCATGTACATTAAGTTACCTAAAAAGATGTCATTGGCAAAAGGGAGAGTGTAAGTGTTAGAAGTCAGGTTTGAACTGTTTCGGATTGTTGTGAATAACTATTGCAAGTTGTTGTGAATAAACATCATAGAATGGGATTGTTAAATAATGTTTATAGTAGGCAATGTTATGCACGAGGACAAAGGAATGAAAAAAGTGAATGATGGAACTGTCATGGTATTTATGAGTACATGTATTTTCACAAAAAAAGACATCCCACTTTCTGTCACGCAAGGCAATGATGTCTTTGAAAGGCAATTTAAAAATGGAATTAGTCTATTTGAACTCTTCATCTTGTCTTAAAAGTTTATTATTCTAGGCTGATTGCATTCGGAAATTTGTCTCATTTTCAGTTATGTCCATTACATTATGAAGTCTTGATGAAAACAAATTCTTCATTTATTTTATGATTTTATACACACTCTAACGTATCAAATATTTACGTGTATATCATTCATATGAATAAAGTATTTTTTATCAGCTTTGTTAATACATGTGTGTTAATCATGTTCCCCATTCTGATTAAAAGTATTTTCATTTCTTTCAGGGTCAGAGAACGCACTTTCATTCACATTCTCAGACTTGCAATCGCAACACATACACAAAGTCAAAAAAGACAATGTAAAAAAAACAATGAAATTGTTAAATATTTAATTTGTAACAACAGCCATCCTGTACATGATACTGACAGCAAATGATATTGCCAAGACACACAACATTTATAACACAGAATCATTTATTATCTGAATTATTCATTATTAAATATTCATTAAGATTTAAATAAGAATCTCAGTGCTCTGTTTCAATAGATTAACACTAATAACAGCACTATATATATTTAGTATTTTTGTTTAAAAACAACAGTCACCGCTGCATGGTGTCATAGACCTCACAAGAATGTTTGTCAGTGTTGCAAGGAGTAGCCTACCTTTGATATAAGTCTTATTAAATATCAGCAAAAATAACTGAGTTAGATAAAATGGGACGGTGTCCTCTTTATGCCTCTAAAAAAAAAGCATGCACTCAGTTTATGCTTTGATTGTGGGCATGGCCATGGGGTATTTCATGAAAAGATTGCTTGGTATAATGATGAATATGTTGGTAGAGTGCTACTTTAGCGCTAAAAATAAAAAGGTTAGAATTTCCCTACAATGATTGAAGTTATAAACAAAATATAAGCTGCTTCAGTCAAGGCCTCGCCTTGAATGGCAGGTGTACAGTGAATACAATTCAGTATTTTCCCGGAATACTGGCTTTGTAATGTATGCCATTGTTTATGACTTTCATACATTCGTCTCCAGGTGGCAATACAAAACCTGTACATGGAATATGCCCCAGCCGTCCCATCTTATCGTATCTAGTATCTCTGGTAACAGTAAACCTCTGGCAGTTGCTTCCAAGAAAAGGAATGGAAGCTAACACTGAACCCCTCCCCTTGCAAAGATGTTACACGACACAATGCTGACCGTATTACAAAATTATTGATCACAGTGTAGAATTCCTCCTCTGGCAGAAGGAGGAAAGGGCAAGAAAAATTAATCTGGTGCAGAATAAAAGCAAAGAAATTAAAAAAGAAAATCTGAACAGAATTTTCCACTCTCAATAATATAAGAGTATCTTGAACAAAACACATACATGTACTTGCATTTTTCCAGAACTAAGCCAGATGTGGACAGCTTTCTATGAAATCACATGGGCCCATACCATTGGTTAAGTGCAAGAATCAAAAAGTGATTATCATCTTTTTGTGATGAGGGAGATAATCACTTCTTGCACTGAACCAATGATATATTAAACTCTGAAATTTTTAAGTGTCAAATGTCTCTCTAGTATGATTTAAACATAGCTTTGCACTCACAATTTCATACTTGCCAACTTAATATCCATTTCAAATAAGGGACATATAAGGGCACGTATATTCAAGCCATAGAAAAAGGCAAACTGTTAGTGTTAGAAGTTATGATTTCTGCAGATTTTTATAAAAACAGTATGCATGTATTTCACATGGCCCTCCCAATACCCTAAATACAGGACATTCCTGGTAAACACATTTGGCAGATTTTCAACCCATTAAGAGTTCAATAGGTCTTTTGACACTGGTTGAGTAGCCACATTAGCTGAATTTAGAAAGCAACCTTTTGCTTATATAATGACTTCAAGGATGTTTTCATTTTCATTTCATTTCAAACGAAGCCACCCCAAGCCATAGAAAAGATCTATACATCAGATAAAGGAAAGCAAAAGTAAAATTCAATTTATGCAATACTTTCAGACTCCTCTGTGTATTGTAACAGCCATGGCAAATACTGTTTGAACAGCTGGATATATCAGGTACAACAACTATGAACAAAGCTGAAAAGATGCGAACACACAATCACTCTGAGTCATCTGGAGCCAGCAAAAACAAAAGCCATCTCTTTTACCAATACAAAGTCAAAAGACTGGAAAATCTGTACTATCTTTCCTCACTTGTCTCACAGCGCGATGAGATGTGGCACAGAAATAATTTAACAAACTACCACTATCAAATAGTATTTCTAAGACAAATTAATGTAGTCTTATCACAAAAGTGATTATATTTTGAATGTGAAAGTAAATTTCTTTTTTTTTGAATTCCCAGTTCTGTATTTAATATTTGTGAAAACTTACAAATACTGGGGTGCCCATGCAGGTGAAGACGATGAAATAAGAAACTTTCGTTGAATTTGCTGTTTGTGCAATAATTATTAGATTTTTTTTTTTTTTACTGGACTAATTTAGTCATTATTTTCTCATAGAGAAGCAAAAGAAAAAGTGAAAACATGCAGCAATGAACATGGTACACAACAAATAACATTTGACGCTCCATGCAAGTGCACAATAGTTTCCTCTGTTGGCAATTTGAGCGCTGAGCAAATCCTCAACACATAGTTTATAAATTATTTGTCAATCCAAAATCACAGCCACAGTTGACAAGTTGCTTAGCAACCAAATGTGACTTGCAATTTCCATCATCAGCATGACAAACAAAGGGTTCATAAATCTTCTTGGCTTACAATACAAAACATTAAAACATGTTTATTCAAACTTTGCATTGCGTATTCAGTCACAGCACTGACACTGTCCAAGATCATTGCAAAAAGAAAAAAAATTCAAATTATAATCAATTACAAATCATGACTATTTTATCCTTTGTCTATGTCGTTCACGATGTGTTGCTGATCGACAATGCCTAAGAGTACTAAGACCTCTTGTCACGTCCACATGCGAAGAATGACAACTAACTTGTCATCTTTCTGCTGTTTATTATCTCCCTACAAAATTTCCATCCAAAATAAAAGAGAACGGACACAAAGAATTGTTGTAGGTTCCACAACAATGCAGTTCAATCAGATCATGTACAACAGCTCATTTCGCAGGCAAAGGAATTTCACCTGTTCATGCATCGCTGTGATCTTGCAGACTTTCAGGAAAAACCAATTCTCTTCAATACTATGAGAACAAAACATCTGACTGATTCCTCTTCAATACATTTCTCATTCATTTTCGCCGCAAGGCCCGGTCCAGTTTATCATCCTCATCATCACTATGGTAACCATTTCCACGCTCACGGTAGCCTCGTGTAGCTTGCATCAGCTCAGCATCCGGACCCTTCCCCCTGTGCTCATACAACAACACATTCAAAGTCTCCTCAAAGATTCTGGCCTCTGGGAACTCAACCTGAGAAATACATAGAGACATTATGTCCCTGCTTGATAAAAAATCTGTTGGTGATCACATAAAAGTATTAATATTAATAAAAATGTCATATAACAACACTGTTCCTGTACTAACGAAATATCTACTAGTATACAGTCGAGCACGGAAAACTCGAATTCTTTGGGGTCGCTTCATTTAGTTCGAGTTTGACGAATGTCGAGGAATAAGTGAAGCATTAATCATGAGATATTATTGCTGTATAGTCAAGGAAAATAATACAACTGACACTGTGTGCCACGGATTACTTGTACTCCCCCTAATTCCCGCCCCCCCTCCCGTGGCCAGTTGAAAGAGAAACAAATACATGTATTAAACTGGCGCACGTGGTGAGAGCGGCACGTGACCTTGTGCCCGAATGTCTTTTTTTTCTCTTCTGCAAGTGCTTCGGTAGGGCAAGGCAAGCCCAACAGTGATAAAATAAACTAAAAGGTGAACACAACTCACCATTTTTCTGTTTGGCGGTACTTCAGTTCGTACGGCAACGCTTCCTTTCTTTTCTTTTTTTTTTTCTATTGCGGTATGGCTATGACTAGTATGAGCGCGGGACCATAGATCATACATGACCATGTAGTACAAATGTCACGTACATCTATGCGTGGGACAAACCAAAAAAAAAAAAGGTTATTTCCTGCCCGAAGCGGTTGTCTCAGGTATTTTAGTCCCCGTTTTTATCGGTGGAAGGGGGAGAGGGCGACTATACGCACTGTCCTGCCACCACTAGGTTATGCTACGGCTAACCGAATGAAGTTTCCCGCGTTGGCGTTCGTTTTTTCTTTTCTACTCCTAGGCTACTGGGATGCTTGAATCTCACTCGCAGCAGGAAAACTGGTTCGACGAACCCATGTCACAGTTTGAGGTTCGCGTGAAATTACTACTAAGAATATTGAGAAATAAATTCGGGACCTAGATTTCTGTTCGTGGGATCCGTGATTTCGACCTAAGTGTGTTCGAGTTTCGCGTGCTCGACTGTATGATTTTTTTCATAATTTGAAAGAAGTGCTTGTATATTTTCAATTCAGTGCAAGAAGTGAGCATCTCCATCATTACAAATAAGGGTATCAAGGTGTTATACAAGATGACTTAAAAAGTCACTCATGAATAACTGCAGGAACAGAATGGCGCACCTGCTTTTTGTTTATATGAAAGTGTTAGGCTTGTTCTCGAGAAGAATATGAAAGGTCAATTATTAGCACACAATGTAATTTAATAAACCCAGAAATGAGGTAGCATAAAATGAAATGAACTGGTGATGAACACTAGATGTGAAAACTTTCTAGCAAATAGAAAAACACCATACAGCTGAACCTGGGTACAAAGGGGTTCACAGGACCACTGAAAACGTTCCAGTCTCAGCAAGGCCTGATTCTAGATGAGGTCAAAAAGAAACCATTCTACCCATGAGTCAAGTGCAAAATAACCTTGCCCTCTTGGGCTTGCGCATGCGCAAACTCCTCAAAGGCCTTGTTTACCTGCAAACCACTGACTACACATTCACACATAGGACTGACAATGCACATGCCAAGTGTCAAGACACTACGGGTCATTGTCCATCCATGCAGCATAGGTCATCCCCACAAGCACCCTAACCCCCAGTTTACACTGGTTATGGATACAGACAAAGGACTTGCAAATGGTCATTTTTCACACCCCCTACTGTGCCCCAACCATATTCTGTTTTTGGCCATCTTCTGGACTCCCAACTGCGCATTATTTTTTGTGTTGCCTGAAATTGAACGAAAAATGCTGTTGTATGGTACGAGAGGTGTGTTTAAATTTGCCACCATAGTAAACACGTCTTTTTTACTTTTGACAAGAGGACATGAAATGGGGATTATAAATTACCCCATTGCACCCAAGGTCTTGCCCATTCCAAGGCTGCAACACTTGAGACCTACTGTACTATCTGTAGAGTTTGGTGGTGATGAATGTTGAGAGAAAGAAATCAAACCTTTGTGTGTTTCTTGTCTGTGCCATACACAATGGAAGTACAGCAAACCTCCCCAATCTTCTGGCCATGACCATAGAAAGACCAGCAGCAAATTTCATTGCTTCCAATTACATCTTTGATAAACAGGATTCGGCCATTGAACCGAAGGCAAAGCTTGTCAAAAAGTTCCATATTTTTCAAGAGGTTGTCATCAGACATGCTGTTGAAAGACAAGGCAACAAAACACGAAGTTCAAACCATGAAATCAACCATGATACTGCTTTTCCACTAAAATTAATCATAACATGAACAGTTCATTCTAAATTAAAGGTAATCATGATTTAATAGCAAATGTGAGAGTCAATTCTAAGTAATAATGATATATATATTCAAAATGCAAAGTGCTCACAGCATCAAGCTCATGTAACTGTTACTATCATATTTGCAATTCACTCCTCTCCAAGCTTAGACTATCTTGCCCTTTAGTTCTAAACTAAGAATAAGATTACATCATGTACAAGGAAAATCGATTACAAATGGCAGGCATACCAATTAAATTTGTTATCCATCAAAGATCTCGCTGCAATGTATTTAACTAATCATACACAGGCAATGATTGCTACAGGTTTGAGTTTTGGGTTTTACACTTCCTTGGACACTAAGGGCCATTTTGCACCTTCCATGAAATATTTGAGTACTTTATATGTTTGGTATTCAGAGCTTCATTGATTCAAATTTCACAAGTGGAATGAAATAGTTCGGTAATAAATTTTATTACGCTGGTAAAAATTTCAAAAGTTGTTTTGTATGGATCTGAAAAGAGTTTTGTAAATGTGTATGAAAGTTTTTAAATCAAATTGTCTAAGATCTTAGCCTCTTTTACTACTTTCAGAAAGGATAAGATGCGCTTTGGGTCCATGTCAGAAATTAATACTTCCATGGATCTACAGGGTTAGTGCCTGCATCGGATATAATTCATGAAATCTACATATTCAGTCAAAATATGTTTTACTGATATTTGGATCGCTACAGAATTTTTGGGTCAGCAGTGATTGACTGAATTAACCCTCTAATGCCCAATGGTTCACATTAAATATTAGAACATATCATCATGTGTCCCAAGCATCTATGTTTGACTCATTTTTTTCTGATTTCTCAATGATAAATTTTTGCTGAAAAACCATTATTAATTTTCCACTCCTTTGACCAATGTAAATCATTTCCTTTGGGCACATCATTTCTAGGGGAAAGCAACCCATGTCTGGGCAGAAAGGGATAATAGACAATACTAGCCCTCGACCCGCGTTGAGTGAACTTGTCCACGTAACGCCCCGTGCCGGGATAGCCAGTGGCCAGTCAGGCGATCGTTCGCGTGTTGCTGATAACCTCGGCGGTCGGGTCAATCGGGACCTTGTGAACACGTGTATTGCGTATACTTCAGGACGCAATAACAACAATAGTGGTGGATAAATCGTAAGGGACCTCTATGATATTTGGATAAAGTACTTGTGATGATATGCAGTAGGTTTTATTGTGAAATGGAAGGCCCAAATCAAGACTTTTCTGCATTTACATGCCGTTTAACACACGTTTTATCATTTTCCCAAGACCTCTGCGCTTTTTCTGTCCCTAAGTCAGGCCATTCAGGTGAACAAATTATTTTTTAAGCCATTCGCTTAATTTACTAACCACATGTATCGTGACATTGCCTTCTCCCTCCTCTACTATGTAAAGTGTCCACATACTATGATGTTAGCTTTAGCGAGAGATTTGATTTCCAGTTCCAGGTCGTAGAGCACATACATGTGCTGAAAAGCGGTTTAACCAAAGGAACACAATATCACTCTAATTACCACATCAAGGGGGACAAGGTGGTCTAGAGGCAAGGTGCTCGCCTCTCATGCCAAGGGTCCCGGGTTCTAAACCCGGGCAGTGCAGGCATGTTGGAAATTGGATTTTTCTCATATTTTCAAGTCCCTGGTCCTATTGGGGGGTAGGATCGAGTACCTAGTCTTCTCGGATAAGGACGAAAAATTTCGGAGAGCCCGTGTGCACATTAAAGATACCTTGGCAGCTGGAAATCGTAAAGAGCAGGCCGAAAGGCCGCTGCCCGGGCAAAATTGAAAATTGAAATTAATAGATTAAAAGTTATCCATATCACCCCCCCCCCCCCCCCCGCCAGAATTTATTATTCATTATTAAATATATTTGTTATTAATAAATATTCAAATATTATTTGAGTTGTGTGTTGTGTGAACTGATGTGAGTTGTGTGTTGTGTGAACTGATGTGAGTTGTGAACTGCTGTGAGTTGTGAACTGTTGTGAGTTGTGAACTGCGCCTAACAGGCTGCGTTACAATTTGCTCTGAGATAGAGAGAGAGAGAGTGAGCGAGACAGGAAGAGAGAAAGAAGCAGTGCAGTATGTTGAGCGCTTCGCAGGCAGCTCCATTCTGCTCTGTGGTTGACATGTTTCTGTAAAGCGCATAGAGCATTTTAAATGGATATGCGCTATATAAATGCTATACATTATTATTATTATTATTAAATAAAGACAACGATCAACAACAAAGTCGGTCATTTTCTCCCAGTTTTCCTTGATGAAAAACCTACTGACAGATGCCCTTATGCAGTATGCCCTAATATTACATCGGAATTCATAATTACAGACGTAGAACGGCGTCTCAAATACGCACATGGCCCCTTTCTTCTCATTTCACATGCAGACGACAACCAGCATCAAAGTAAAAGTTTCCCCAAGATTTTCCCAGTTCAAACTTCAGACCGTCAGTACTATTACACTAGTATGACCAGTAGTTGTGAATAGTTGTCACATCTTAATAAACGTAATCGGACGATACCATTTTGTTAGATATCAGGGGTGACAGGATAGATAAACACGCGAAAATAGTGTGGAAAAAAAAACAAACGACAGCCTTGGCAACCGAATAAACAAAGCGCGAGGCGCATGGTTGCTATACAAATATGTGGCCTCCCGCAGGACCCGCGGTTAAGCGTGGCGGACAAAATAATGGCCCCCCGCAGGACTAGGGCTAGAATGAAATATGTTCGGGTTATCTACATGGATTATAATTTTGCATGATTAATACTTCATAATCATATTTGTAATTGGTAGTGACAAATTAGAAAGCGAGCAAAGATCAAAGCAACTTGATGCAACAATTATGTTTTTTGGTGTCTCCTGTGAAATTTTGTATTAATTTGAGGTATGCAATCCTTTTCGGTAACACAATACCCTACTTTTCAAGAATTAAAACTTTATCACAATTCTGCACGTAATCTGTACTTACCTTGTGTATGAATACTTGTTGTTGTGGCGATTACAAATCAACTTAACGACTGGCTATGAAAAAGAAATGGAAAAATGACTTACACTTATTATATTAAAATCTACTTAAAATACATTATAATTTATACTGTATTACAGCATCTTTCAGTTTCATAAATAACAGAAAAATTTATTTCATTCACACTTTATTTGAAATATTTTAAACAATAACAAGTGCTGGCATACATATCAATGCATAATACCAAAGCCTTACTGTACTCTTCCAACATTCCATCTTCCTTTCTTTCCAAGGCCTCAATTTTCCTTGTTTTCAGTGCTTTATTTGATATTGTAATACTTTCAAAAATTCCTTCCTCTGGTAGAGAACTTAGTAACTTTCGTGACTGATTGCAGAGTCTGCATAAATTACAGTAAAATATTTAGAAATAACAGCTATAATGTTGGAAAATAATATACATGTACTACAGTACCTACTAATACTAGACATTTTTTTTTACACATACCCTGGTGGTCTTTGAAACCAAGATCTGCTCTTCTCTCTGGGAAGTTATGAGAGGAACCTGACAAATTGGCTCTGGGTCATGTGTGTTCATTGCTGACTCCACTTGGCGAACTATTAAAAAACAACAGAGTTACAAAGAAACTTTAAAAAGATACATAATTTTAACTATATCACAGTAGGTTTCGCCAGCATATCAGCCTAGAACTGTGACACTACTGGATCATTCCTTAAAATATGGGTCAAAATCTGATTTGCTGTACACTTTTTGTGACACAGTGATGAATTTTAAAAATTGATATCTATCCTTAAAAACCATTACATCTGATTCTGTAAATATTTGTCTTTCATACTCTGTAGTTGCCTTTTAGCATTCCCTTCGGGTTTCAACAATACCACCGATTCTTGACTGACAGGGTGTATGTTACATAAACACCGTCACAACACAAAAACAACTCAAACACTTGCAATTACAAGGCCAGGAAACTAATTAAGCAAGTTTATTTCATACTGTCAGAAATACAAGTTTTTGAGTCAATAATCACTTATGAAATTCAAAATGCCTCTCAGATATGTGGTCTGTATGTTACATAACCACCAAAAACATAAAAATATGTTAAAAATAAAATTTACTTATCCAAATAAATGAATAAATGGCTCTGACTATTACTGATAACAAAGTCTAATGTAGCACAAAAATGCTCTTTCTGCATTGCAATAGTAAGCTGGCAGACACCAAAAGTCTGTACATTACATAAACACCAAATTGTAAAAGCCCTAAAAATCATGCACTTTTATACTGTGGTCAAGTTGAAATTATTTTTAACTTGAGCATTTGATACACGGCTCCAGGCCTACTGAGGATATGTTGATGCAGCAGCTATGGGAGAGCTTCCAGTTAGCAAAAATCTGTATGTTACATAAACATCAAAGCAACTGAACTGCAATTTTCCCACACTGACATGAAAGGATTAGACTAAGCTGCATGTTAAGTTCAGCATCTGTTTGAAGGGGTCACAGTCACAGAAGACAGAAGAGTTTGAGGGCCATTGTTAAATTATGTGAACAAAAGTCTGTATGTGACATAAACACCAAAATACAGTGCACTCTCCCGATAACGACATGGCTCGGGACCAGAGGTGCATGCCGTTATCGGGAACATGTCGTTATTCGGAGATTTTCAAGATGGCGGAAAAAGGGGTGTGGTTAGACCCTTAGAATGTAACGTACCAACCATAGTGGGTGATCAGTGATCGGACTTTCCAAACATGTAAAATACATGAAGTGTGTGTGTGTGTTGTGTGTGTTGTTTTGTTTTTTTTGTTTGTTTGTTTTTTTTGTTGTTGTTTTTTGTGTGTCATTTTCCCTCTGTCGACATCTTGGGGTGCGTTATTGTTCTCGGGTGAATACAATCGATTCAGCGGTCAGCGATGTGATGACTGACTCATTTAATGCGCGTCACCCTTTTTGTTCCGACGACAATAGACACAGGTGTGTTTTCATTGGCCGATAACAAAGCGATCTCATTGGCCGATAACAAAGCGATCTCATTGGCTATGAGGTGCCTCTGGTAGGACATTTCATTGGTCGGAAAAGAAGTGTTTTTATTGGCTCAGAGAATGAAATGAAACTGACCGGAAACAATATTTTAGCTATTTTTATTTTTGTATCTAGCAAAGTCACAGCCGATTATTGCTAACTCAATGTCGTTATCCGGAGAGTGGTCTAAAAAGTATGTCGCTATTTAGAGAGTTTTATTACTAATAACATATAGTAAAAAAATCGGGACCGGGGGTCAATGTCGTTATCGGGAGAATGTCGTTATTCGGAGATGTCGTAATCGGGAGAGTGCACTGTAATTGGAATTCTCATTTCCCTAGATGTAATTGCCGAAATGTAACTGAACTGTATTTTAATGCTAGCATCTACTGCAAAACTTAACACAGATGGACATCAGGATGCACTGGTCACTACTACATCTAGCCAAGCAAAAATCTGTATGTTACATAAAATGACAGAAGGACACAGGGTAGTGAAATCACAGGGAAATTGTAGTTTACTGCACTGGTTCTCAAAGTTCTATGTCTCACCCATCCCTTCTATTTGATTTAATGCCCAATTACAGGGAAGGCCAGGAATGATTTTATAAACTGTCAACAAAAGAAAATAAATGTGGGTAATCTTCCATTTGATTTTGGTGCCCACTTCGGTCTGCATACATAGAAACTCAATTAGAAAACTGTAGAACTAATAACGTAACATGTTTTCAATTTTTAATCACTATATCCGTAACAGCACGAAAAGCACATTCAAACAAGTATGCTTTTGGGAAGGGCAAAACCACTTGCTGAGCCTTCATAGCTAATAAGTTTTACATTCTTTGGCAACAATTTGAAGATCCAGCTACATGAAGTGTTATCTGGAAGCATGGATCAATTTCACACTGTCTTCAACTTTCATGTCCATTAGCTTGTTGATCTGATCTGACTCCATTGTTATGAAATGAAACTGAAAGCTTTGACTTCGCTGCATCTCATGAACCCAAAGCTGCCATGATCTTGAACCAAGTATCAAGCAAGGCAGTAAACCTGTCCAGACAGTAACTGTTTGATAGCAACTGGTATCGAGGTGCATCCACACATAGTCCTCATAGAATTGTTTTTTTTTTAACAATCTTCCAGTCTTTGGATGGGCCTTCATTTCATCTACCTGTTTTATTAGCCTACTTGCAAGATCAAGCCTAGCAACTGCCAAACTCTCTCTGGGAATAAGGTAGTGGACAGCCATCATTTTAGGATTGTCATCTTTCAGAAATTTCAGCACTACCTCATGTTATCCCATCCTTGTTAGTGAACCATCCACAATAGTGGGCATAGTGTTATTTATTGGACCATCTTGTCTGTCAGGTCTTCCTTATTACATAGATGTCTTGCACAGTGGTGGTGGTTTTTTGTACACTTTGAAGACAGGCTGTTTGTTGGATTATTTGAAAGCTTTCACAAATCTTTGTTTTGACAGCTGTGATTGGACCCAGGACTATTACTTTTAGTAAAAGTACTGTGGTTTGAAAACCAAAGTTGAAACATCATTGTGGCCTGTAAAAATCTCCTTTATCTCAGCTGCATATTCTGCAATCCCAACCTTTTCTCTGTGGCCTCTGACTAGCATGAACATCCTGCTACTTAAAGCTCTTTAGAAAAGTCACTGAGGATTTGAGATTTTAAAAAATGGTACTATTTAAAACACTTAAACATTCGTAAATCAAATCATTAACTGTTATTTTACCTGGGCTGAAGCTAAATTATCATTGGTGTGGTGTAATGAATGAAACTCATCAGCCAAAGCCATGTTTGCAAAATTTTTATCTGCTTATTAACTGTGATTCAATAACGATTCATTGCATTACTACTGCGGTAACATGCCTGAGATGAAATTATCATTTGATAATATCAAATATTTTACATAGATTGCGTGCGTCTAAACAAAAATGTTTCCTGTCCTTGCAGATCTAGATCTGTCCCAGCAACATGGAATGGGAATACATTATTACAGCCATGAGTTTCCATAATATGTACTATATTATAAAACTTAATAATTCTTCCATGATCACCCTAAAGTTTCTAAGAGCTGCAGAGTATTGGCTACACAGATGGACGCTTAAGCCTAGATAAACAACAAAGATCAGTAAAAGGAAACCAAATCAGTTTCAGTAACGAACTCCTACGCGAAGGTCAAAGTCTAAGTTGAAAAATGTAGACAACCTACTTTTATTCCTTGCTATCAAGACACAATTTAAAGTTTTCATCATGTGAATTACTTGGAACCAACTGCTTATAAAAGAAAAGCCTTCTTTCAGACAAAAGCCTTATGTGACTGCAACACTAAGCATTTTGAGTTTCAGTAACGAACTCTCACCCATGACACTCAAAATGTACGACCCTGATCTAAGTTTTTGGTCTTGATGTTCAAATGTAATCAAAATTTTGTTGCATTCAATTTTATGAACATCAGTCAACTGACATCAATGTGTGCTTTCAGATCCGGACTGCCGTATGTTATTGCAACACTAAGCATTTCGAGTTTCACTAACAAACGCCCACGTGAAGATCAAAGTCTACTGAAAGCTATGATCGTAATTTTATTTCTTGCTACACAGCACAAAAACAAGTTTTAATAATGTGAATTAGTTGAAACCCAATGACAACAAACGAAAACCTTCTTTCAGATCGGCAACGGCCGTGTGTTACAGCAACACCAAACATTTGGAGTTTCAGTAACGAACTACCATGTGGAGTTCAAAGTCTACATTGAAAAAAATGTAAACGCACTTTTATTCCTCACTACCAGGTCACAATTTAGTTTTCATAATATGAATTACCAGAAACCGGCATATTATAAAACAGAGGTCTTCTTTCAAATCGGCAAAGGTAGTATGTGACTGCAACACCAAGCATTTCAAGTTTCAGTAGCGAACTCTCCCGCGTGACACTCAAAATGTATGACTCTGATCGTGTCATATAAGTTTTGGGTCGTCAAATTCAAATGTAAAAATTTTATTGCATGCAAGGTTACTAACATAAGTGCAACTGATAAACATGTGTTCTTTCAGATCTGGGCTGCCGTACGTTAATGCAACACTGAGCATTTCGAGTTTCAATAACGAACGCTCACGTGAAGCTCAAAGCCTATTGAAAAATGTGGTCGTACTTTAAATTTCTTGCTACACGGCACCAAATCAAGTTCTGAAAATGTGAACTATTTAAACCAAATCACAACAAAAGAAAAACGTTCGTTGAGATCGGCAAAAGCCGTGCGTTACAGCAACACCAGACATAACCAGTTTCTGTGACGAACTTCCACAAAGATTTTACATTTCAACGTCAGTCATGCAATCTAAATATTATGCCTTAATTCACTTCAGCAAAATTAATATTTTTTCTTCATAAATGAAAAGTTATTAAAACCAGATAGAGGGCCGTCGGTCTTTAGATGGGCGGTAGCCGTATGCCATTGAAACACAAAACATTTCGGGTTTACGTTACGAACATCCATTGATGTTGTCATCCAATTTAGACTTATGATCACATCATTGTAGGAAATTTGTATTTTCAATATGTGTGACGGACACAAGTGACACATTACGAATTTAATGTACAACAGGGTACCGTTTATTGATTTTTTCCCTCCCGGTATGCAGTGCGTTATTAAACACCATGCAATACGTGTTGCCGCAACGAACTCCAGATGCAGCTACCGGGAAATAATCCAGTCAAGTTCAATATCAGGGCATTGGATGGGGTGATGGACAATCATGGGAAAGATATCCGCTGAGCAAAAGTCGTCTTTTAAATGCAAGAAATAAAAAAAGTCTGTTTACATCACGGCGTTCGTCACGTAAACACAACACCTTGTAGGGTTTCAATAACGCACGCACCAGTCTAGCGATCTTCCCCGACTCGTCGCGCTGATCATTTGGCAGGTTGCCAAGAAGTGTTTACACGGACTATACCCCTATTATGTTTAAGGTCAAGGCGCTTGATTTCCATTTCGCAAGTTTTACACACATGTGAGAGTCTGTTCGTTATTAAACACGAGGGCAAATATGAAAAAAATCGTTGTTTTGACCTGAAATAATACGTACACCATGCATTTCTGATTTTTTAGCGCACATCTGATTCTCGCTGGATCCCACAGTCTAATAAATTCATTCTATATTGAAATTGCACATACTTCAGTAAGGAAGTCGGTGTACGTTATTTGAGTGATAATAAACACCAAACTTACCCATCGACTTGTTGCCGTTCTGCTCCACATCCATTGGAAGTGTTATGTCACATTTGGGATCACCTAATCAGCTCTTGAAAATTCATCCGCGGACCTATCGCGACCGCATGCTTCGAGCCGAACGGCCACTTAACAGCAGCGTACGTTACCGGTTATAAAC
The DNA here is from genome assembly GCA_963931925.1 of Onchidella celtica. Lineage (NCBI taxonomy): Eukaryota > Metazoa > Mollusca > Gastropoda > Systellommatophora > Onchidiidae > Onchidella > Onchidella celtica. The sequence continues at coordinate 28,075,404 of OZ007576.1, read as the reverse complement.
ACGATGACGAGTCTGCTGACTACCTGGCTCTGTAGGACAAAGACGGGCCACGTGCGTGTTTCCGTTCTTTGTGTGAAGACAAAGCGGCTATTATGCAATAAAAATCACGCCGCGATTTAAGTCCAGGGGTCAGAAATTCACGTTTCCAGCAGAAAGCATCATGTTGACGAAAATTAACACCAAAAGTAACGTACGAAGGGTGATCTTTTGACCCCGCCATACACACTCCTTGCCGAGAGAATGGGCTAGCGTGCCACACAGACATTTAGACTGTTATATCAGGATTGCTGTGGCCTGTTAACATTAAGTTTCAAGGTCTCCAGTTTTATGGAATATAGCTTTGATCATAACACCCCTAAAAATGTCACACTTTTTGTTAAAAAATCTCGATCCATCCACCCACATTACATTCCAATAGAATAATTATACATAGCTTTTAGAAGACACAGAGGATGTGAATGGAAAGATACACCATTTGTGCATCATTTTTACCCTTTTCTGTTGACAAACAAGTATTCTGTAGGATAACAGACGAGGGACAAATAGATTGGTATGGTGAAAACACCAGTGTACAGCAAATCAGATTTTGACCCATGTACTAGTAGTGCAAAGGGTTTCTCAAAGAACAGTCCTATGATCATGATGACTAAACTAAAGCCATCTTGAACCATAGTTTTTTTTCTATATTTTCTGACTTTTTATCCTATATGCAATGATGAGTATATTATATTTCTGCATTGTGATTAAGAAAACAATGACAAAAAAGCAAGCATAAAAATGGTGGGTTTTAAAATACTAATTATTTGTGTGAATTGTTGTCCAATAATTTGACTTTTGTAGGAAAAAGAGTAAAAAATGAAACAGAACTGAAAAAAATTGCTTCAATCACTGGTACTACATGTAGTAGTATTTCTCTTTACAATCAAATCTCAAAAACACCAAACATTTTCACAACTTTCAGATATTATTTAAAATGTTCATGTGGCTCATTCAGTGATTCAGAATCAATGCCCTCCACTCCACAGAAGTTCTCAACATACCCCAATATCTATTGCCTTAAATAAAATTTAATTATATGTTATCGTTAAATTAAATTCTGTTTGTAGATATACTATTCTAAGATACAGAAAAAATCAATGATGGCCCTATGTATACACTAGATTACATTTTATATAAGTATTATAAGTATTTCCTGATACTTTTATAACTGAAAACCAAAGTCAAATAACACTAAATCAACTTCATCAATTATGGACACAAAATTTTAAACATCACACCATAGCATTAGGAGCATGTTTTTTATGACACTCTGACTAACCCAGCTCTTGTACACAGTAATATTTGGCCTCCTGCAACAATTCGTCAAGCTCTCGTCTGGAGTCGGGGAGTGTGATGGACCCATCTCGCAAAAATGAGAGAATTGAGCCAAAGTGTTTCCCGCATCTGTCTATGAGAACCCAACCTGTAAGGTCATAAAAATACAAGATGACAATGTCTGCTGGATGGTGTTTATTGTTTCTTGTTCACGAGACAGTTTGTGCCCCAACTAATTTATTAATTTCTCTCCATACAAATTTATACTAATTACTATATAATACTGCTATTTTGTCAAGTTTGATTTTTAATATGTTAATTCTCACATTGAATATATTCCTCATCCCATATCAAAGACCAATGTTGCTATTGTAATTATTGTATACAACTTACAAGCTTATTTAGTTGGGGTTTTGGATGCAGTACCATCACAACTTTAGTTGGTCACATATATTTCATTACCGAAGTGCTTATTTGCAGATGTCTGCGAATAAGATCCCAATCTTAACCGCAGACGTCTGCGAATAAGATCCCAATCTTATTCGCAGATGGGGAGTTTCTTGATTTTGTGATGTCTACTATGGGAAAGTTCTCCTGTATTCTGCAGTCTGCGATGGCGCAATGACTAGCATCCGCGGTTGTCAGTCAGAGACTATGGGTCCGGTCCTGGGTTCAAACCTACGGCGGAGCATTTTTTTTTTTTTTTTTTAACCTAGGATTGCTCATTTTTAGGAAAAGCAATTTTTTTTTTTTAAAAGGATTTTGCAAAATTGATGTTGTGGGGAAATTGATCAATGTTACTAGATCTAGTGTGCGCCAGATTAATTTATTCCTGTTCATTTTATTTATTCCTGTTCACTCAACGGGACAGAAATAAAAATGTAAAATCAAATTTTAAACATGTAGTAAATGATTTGTTTTAGGCAGTGCGAATTGAACAGCTCATCTCTCTCCACGGTAACCTGGATCTATTTGTCATGTTTTATTTTATTACATTTTTTGTTTCCATGGAAGTTTAATTCATTTTTATTTGTTCTGTCTGACTTCCTCTGTGATTTCACACCCGATAAAATTGGCTAATAATAATAATTCATCTAAACAAAATTGTAAAAAATATTTTAAGAAATCGTAGCCACAATTTTATACTCAGAAGCAAAGCAACGGTGATATCAGAGTTGGGGGGTGGACGCAGTAAAAAAGTCACCCCAAAAAAAAGTCAGATCTTGCGGAGCCTCGAATCCCAAACCCCCCCCCCCCCCCCCACTCAGCAAGCGAGTTTAGTTCTGATAGGTTTTGGAATAGAAAAAAAAGGAATGTGGGGCAGAGGACGAACTCTTCTGGCTTTCTAATTTCCCCCTCGACATGCTGTTTGTTTACTCTGGTCCGTTTAGGGAATTATGAGAAATGATGCGCATCGTTTGTTTTGGTCATGTGATTGAGATGGACGCTCGGGTGGCCGCCGCTGGCCTCTCACTCGTCGAGCGAAGGAATTGTTCGTTTCAGCTTTTCAGTGTATGTATGTGAAGTTAATCTAATCTTTCTAGACTTTTATCACTCGCTAAAATTCAGAGGGCTTTGGTTCTCGCCTGCTTGTTATGATAGACAGCTCCCGCCATCAAAAATGTTTTGGTGAAAGTTTCATCCATAACTCCACTTTACGCCGGGGAGGTTGTCAGGTGACGCATTTAAGGAACTCTTCCTAAATAAAAATCACAAACAGAAAATCCATCTGCGAATAATAAGATTCTGATCTTATTCGCAGACGCCTGCGAATAAAATCAATTTACCTTTCATTACATTACAGGCCTACTGAACACTAGGCCTAATCACTGAGACGCATATATAAGTAATAAAAACATCCACCTAGTGGACAAACTTGCCAGGGTCCGCTGCCCCCCACCCCTCTGCTTGCGGTCGCGCCCTTGTAATATCCTTGTAAAATTTGTATATCATGTAACTCCTCCCAGGGTTTTTGTTCAAAACCATTTTTCTAGTACCGACATTTAATATTTTAAATGATATTACAAGAATACATTATTCAACAAGAAAGTAGTATAGTAGTGACTCGTAGTGGAACCTTACCCTCTTTGTCATGCAGAACATCCATTCTTCCACTAAACATAGCTCTCAGCATTGTGTCTTGCTTGCAGAGAGTGTCAATTGTGGTCAGATGGAGAGTTCCGCCAACATTCAGCTTTACATATTTTGAATCCTTCGATGACATTGGAAATTGTGCCATGGGGCGATGTCTTACTGGAAGTCCAGCCAACTCATGAGTGACAGTGTCTAAGGCACAGGCAGAATCTCCTGACATGGTGACACTGACAGCAATGCCGAACGTTTTAGATTGATGGTTATCAATTATGATGGATGAAAAGTGATAAAGCTGGGATTCAGTAAATCTGTGTGATGACCTAGATTATTTTCAAGCACCTCTTTGAGTCCGCCGAATTCCCTTAGGTCCACATTGTATCATGACTGTTCAAGTCTTCTGTGTGTCTTCCTGTATTGACGTTAGCATCAGTAATGATAGTCTGTCTTCTGACGAAGTTTCCGTAGACTGATCTATGTCATGACTGAAACCACCAGAAACAACACTGAGCAGAGGTAGGCACTTGAAGGAACTGGAGGGCGGAGCAGGTTTGAGTCACAGATAAACTGACGGTTTTACTAGAGCTAACAAAAGTAACTTCACAATCGGAAAGGGAGTGTCCTTTCTCCTGGTAGCACAAGCAGCAAAGGTAAGCAACTCTGGTTAGCCCACACAAATTAATGTGCAGCTCTCAAGAATCACCGAGATCTAAATCTCAATAGTTTAAGCTTATGATCAAAAGATATTACGTTAAGTGTCTGGAAAGACTGCAGAAATGTGTAATTCCAAAGAGGTAATTTCCAGCAGGGGGAAACCTTTGGTTGATTGCCTTGTCTTGCCAATCATTGACGTCATTCAATGCGGAAGTACGACGAAATTCCTCGTTATATAGTTAATTCACTGATTTCTTTCGCTCGTTATGCATTTTTTTTTTTTAAATCTCGTTTGCACAAGCTTGTTTCAAGAAGTTGATGTAGTGCACAGAACCCAACTATACGTGCATAATTATAAAAAAAGGAATCCAACGTTCTCTTCTCATTTAGGCATATTTTCTTAAACGCTTAGTGTGATTAACTCGAAAGATATCAAATAATAATAATATTATTCTAGTTTCAAAACCTTCGAAGATTTATAGAAAATAATAAATAACACGCCGACATTAAGGCACAGGGCCTTCTTCCATGTTGAAAAAAGAATGGAAACTATGAAAAGTTACTGCTGGCAAAATATAATAATAATAATAATAATTTTGAGAGGTACAGTCAACGAAGTTAGATTTACAGAGTTGCATCCCTTACCTCACCCATAATCATGTCTGCCAGACAGAGAGATGAAAAGAAAACTCTCGAACTCTCCCAATTTAATACATTGTTCAAACCTGTTGGTCAGTCTAATAAGATAGAATTCTCAAACTTAATTATATATCACTGTCCCCCATCTTTCTTTTCCAGTCGCAATATACATAATTATATTTAGTTAATTTAAATCTATCATATCTATCTATCTATCTATCAATCTATCTATCTATCTATCTATCTATCTATCTATCTATCTATCTATCTATCTATCTATCTATCTATCTATCTATCTATCTATCTATCTATCTGTCTTTCTGTCTGTCTGTGTCTGTTTGTCTGTCTATCTGTCTGTCTGTCTGTATTACTGTGTACCCCTCTGTCTATCTAGAAATTCATTCTGATAAATTACCCTTGTCAAGGAAGACAACACGTACACCGCTCTATGATCATTCTCGAGTGTTTTTCTGTTCCATATCAATCTATAAAACGAGGAATCTCCCGGGGCGTTCGTATACGTTACTAAAGACCAGTAACAGTAGGCCTACTGCATAAATGGTGGTCCTGAACAAGCACAGCACAAGGCTGTAAAATGTAATATGTCAGGGCTCTTAAACAATGTACACTTTCAGTGTGTTAGGGGGTACGCTATCGACCCAAAGTCATGGAGTTGGAACATGAAATACAAGTCTTCATCAGCACCGTCGCAATGGCCACCGCTGTTGTTACCAGCACCATCAAAACCACCACCATCACCAACATCACTACTACTACCACGCCACCATTACCACAACCATCCACCAATCACCATCACTACCATCGCCACCACCACTACCACACCAAATCATCATCATCATCACCAACACCCCCCCCCCACCATCGTCATCACCACCATCATCACCGTCACCAACACCAACACTACCACTACCATCACCACCACCATTACCATCACCACCACCACCGCCATCATCATCATCATCACCTCCACCACCAACAACACCAACCATTACCACCACCAGCACCAACACTACCTTCACTATCACCACCACCACACTAAATCATCGTCATCATCTTTATCAACAACAGCAACAACAAACCTTATTCCGCAGTCCGTTCTATAATCAGCACTTCTACACCTAAGATTATCTTCATACATGTATAACACATACACGTACAACGGACCTCAATAATCCCAGCTGGTGGTTGAGGGACGCTTCTAGTGGGGTCTCCTGCTGTGCTATCAGTCTGCTATTATTTTGTCTTGTATCTTGCTTCTTCCTAACAATATGGCCCTTGTCGTGTCGCTGTGCTTTCTGCAGAATCAAACCCAATCTCAGTAGCTCCACCCTCTTTCAGTCTCCGTAATCCACGCCCCTGAATCCACAGAATTATTTTACCTTTACCCAGCCAGTATCTCCATGGAAATCCAACTCGCAATATTGGAGTCAAATTGGCACATAGAGCATGAGATCGTACCTGATTAGATCATCTGATTTCGACATAGCACCGATGTCGGTTTGATGTAAGGTATCCGTCCCTAGAATAATCCCACCAATCCTATGGAACTCCTGTACATTGTTGTCATCTCGCAATGAAGCCTTTAAGCCTTGCTTCGTACTTTTGTGTGCTGAGGTCTTTGTTTTCGGAGGATCTCATGCCTTTGGCATTAATTTTGCACCTCTCTTTTTTTGTATTTGTTTTTAATTTTTCTTGTTCTCTGCTGTTGTTGTATTTATATTTGTATTTTTATACTTCTTTGATCCCATTTGGGGGGGGGGGGTGGTTGTTGGGAGGTAAGAACCAGTTGGGTTTTTTTTCACTTTTACCCGGGCAGCTTTTCAACCGCCAACTGCCAAGGCATCTTAACATGCGCAGCGAGCGTGCACACGGCTCATCCGAATTTTTCGTCCTTATCCGAGAAGCCTAGGTGTTCGATTCTATCTACCATAGGATCAGGGACAAGAATCCCCCCCCCCCTCCAAAAAAAAAAGTCCAACTCGACTGCACCGACCAGGAACCGAACCCGGTACTTCATGAGAGAAGAACACTATGCCCCCAGACCAGCGTGCACTCTTTTGTACTTTTATCTAGCAATGTGAATTATATATTTTTCCTCATATTAGCATCTGTCAATGACATTATTAATAAACCCTCTGTGGCACAGACTGCGCCCCCTACCCACCCACCCCTCACCTTCCGCCCTATTCTCTAGATACATCGGCAGCAACATTAGATCTGGTACATGAACTCATTCTCTTGCCATAACATGAGAGCTCCATGTATTTGCCCATAAACTTGCATGCCAGTCACGAGACAAAAAATGGACATCACTGAGCCCCATGTTTGATACCCCAGACAGTAAATATCACACTCATTCGGGCAAAATAAATACTCTCCCTTTTCTCTTGCGGCGTTAAATCATGAGGTGTTTCTGAGTGCAAATGCAATGCTGTCATGAATTAGTACACAAAATATATTTCTGGCTTTTGGTTTTGGCGTTCGGTCATGTGAGGTAATTTTTTATTGCATATTCTGTCTGTGATAGGTACATGATATATCTGTAGCACAGACTACCCCCACCCCCCTTCCGTCCATCTTCCGCTCCGTGTAGACTATGCACCCCCGCTCCCCACCCCAAAACTGTGTGCTCCTCTCCTCAGGGCCGTCTTTACATCATTATAAGCCCCAGCTGGCAAAGCAATTCTTCCCGGTTAAAAAAAAACAAAACAATGTTAATTAGTATGCATGGGGCCGCCTAAGCCACTGGGGCCCCTGGGCAAGTGGCCAGTGTGACCATGGGTTAAGACAGCTCTACATCTACCCCCACCCCCTACCACTTATCTTTATTTACTGATAAGAGCTTGAGACATGTATAATAACACACTCCACCAAATACAATGTATATACTTTCCACACCATAATGTTTCCGCGAAAAGACTTGCCTCCTTTTATCATCGCTGGGGATTATAGAATTCATTTGGCAATATCAAATTATTTCGCTCAATAAAAAATTTTAAAAAACCGCATTTTTACACGAGGGTCAATTGCATTTGGTGGGTAAAGCAGGTGAAACTTTTAAATTTTCATCATGCAGAAAGATAACAATACATTTTTGTTGCAACTAGATGAGTTTCCTGGCATTATCCGGGACAAACCTGTGAACCAACCATTCTATCTCTGAATCAACACAATCGGTTGAAACAAAAGCGATTGGGCTGGATTAGTTGACTCCTGAGAAAATTTTTTACAATTTTCGAAACTCATTTAGGCTGGAAAAAAAAAGGCCAAAATTGGGCCACAATGAATTACTCCCGCCACATTTTTATATATATATAACTATATATAAAGATGGTTATATGGACCTTGAAGCCCAAATAATTATAACAGATTTTTTTAAAGGCCAAATTATGGACAACTTTCGATGACGTCAATGTAGCGAGTTGCCATTGAAGAGGCCATGTTGGCCAAGTAGCCAAATTTAATCGTAATCCCAAACCTAGCACTTTCCAAAACTATTCACTGTACAACAAAAACAACAAACAAATAAACAAAATCATATGTACGGCACAGACATTCACATCATAATTTTTCCACATGAAATCGCTTTCAAATTCGACGCCTGGGGAAATTCTCACAGGCTGGTTCAAATAAATACAAACAGAATCAGATTTAACCTCGCACAGGAAACTGGTGGGTCACCTTGACCCTAGCACAAAGTTAAGCTGGTGGAGGCATTGGGTCAAGTCTGTTTTGATTCAGTGCGAGAAGTCTCCTGTTTCCGACAGCTGTCCCAAGACACTGTTGGCTCGCTTGTCCCAACTAGTGAGACAGATAAGTTGTGTCCTGTCTCGCCAGTGCGCCAGATTCCCTTTAACTCCATAGTTCACATTTCAAACCAAAATTGAGACAAAACAATCTTGACTCAGTGCGCCACCAGCCCTATGGAGTGGAAAGCATAACGTCTAGGACTGCCCAGCCGAGCTGGGTTCATCCAGTCATTCTTTTAGTTTTCTGGGTTTATTTTTCTTAAAACCACTAAATATCTATTATTAGAAAAAAACAACAACCTCGCAGGATTTTTAACAATACCGCCACTCACACAGCTCGGATTTGTGTGGCATTTTAAATATCGATGGCGTCGGGCGCAAACCAGCCAAGTCAAGATAAGCAAATTTTACAGGAGGAACAAAAAGTTGCGGATAACACAAAAGGGAAATGTACTTAGCTGGTTTGAGCACATGTCTATTTTGAATGTTTCTATTGAATTATGGTAAGAGCTATTTTTACAGATCATGCGGAGTTCCAATCTTCATAAATTGGTACTATAAAAGAAAATATGAAATTTTCGGACTTAGCTGGTTTGCGCCCGACACCATCGATATGACTTCCTTTGGCATGCGGAAGGTTCTTTCTTAGATTTAGGGACTTGAAAAGGGGGGTGTCACGATTAAGGTTGATAACCTTGTACGCCACGAGTATAGAGGGGGTAAACTTAGTAGGGGAGAAGGGGAGTTTAAAGTTGTTGTCGAGCATGAAAGATTAAATATCACGAGGAAGGTCGGTGGCCTTGTGCGCCACGAGTCTAGGGGTGTGAGCTTAGCAGGGGAAAACACGGTTTTTAACATTGTTGACGAACGTGGATAGATACACACGACTCGCTTTAAACTAGTCGCGTGTGCAAAAACCTCGGGAGTATAAGTAGAGGAGAAGCTCGACACACGTGGTTCCCAAATTATTCGTTCCTACAGGAAGACGGAGAGAGAAGTGGTCCGGGCGACAAGTGGAAGGTCGTGCCATGGGGACCAGGGGTGTTATGTATGTGAGGAATCTATGAGGGTTCCCAAGTTATTCATTCCTAAAAGGAAGACGCAGAATTTATCGGTCCGGGCGACAAGTGGAAGGTCGTGCCAGTGGGGACCAGAAGTGTTAGGTGTGTGAGGGATCCATGATGTTCACATGTATTTCCCAATAAGAAGAATTTAATCGGTCCGGGCGACAAGTGGAAGGTCGTGCCATGGGGACCAGAAGTTGAGGAGTTCTGATGATAGGATGGGAACCCATCAGAAGCTCGTGATTTGCGATGGCGGGTGTGAACCGTCGATGTGCTGTGTGTGTTTGCAGAAGAAGAGTCTTTGAGGACGGGCTGATAACCCCCCAAGGAGCTAGTAATCTACGATGGCGGGTGTGAACTGTGTGTTCTTATTTGTGTGAAGCCAGGGACGTCTGTTTCCCCTTTTATCGTCGAAGTTAGAGATCTAGAAAGGATCGTGTGAACTCTGGAGACGTGAAACTGCATCAACGAGGAGGGCAGCTGTTGACAGAGACTATTAAGTATACGTAGTTAAGTTTATAGACAGAGGGATTAGATCTAGATGTGAAACGGGGAATAGAGAATAGCCATGATCCCCAAGAGTAAATTTGAAGTATCTCTGTTTTTGTGATTATGTATGTGATTATCATGAGTTGAATGTTTTGACATAAGTTTTGTCATGCATTTATAATTAAATATCGTTTAATTTAAATTTCACTCCATGTGTCCGTTGATCGCTGGTCTGCTTGCTTGGCTTGTTAGCTGGGTTTGAAAGGTAAATAAGTTAGGTATCACACACGTGGTCGTGACCATCTTCACGCACGTGATCGTGACAGGGGGGATGGGGGGGGGGTGTTTCTTGAGTTTGTTCTGTGTTCCGATCTTCTTCGGCTCCCCTCGATCCTTTTTTTCCCACGAACACATGGCGTTATCGCTTCCTCCACTGCCCTATGCGCAGGTTATTGCAATTTCATGACAGTATCCGTCTTGAAGGGCTGCCAAGGGCATAAAGCGCAAAAGGAGTACAGAATGACGTTTCTAAAGATAAACAAACAACAAAACAACCCGGTACGCCGTGCACTTCAGCAACGAGCGTAGTAGTTTTGCAGGAAAATTAGAGACACCACAACCTTTCTTCATAGCTTTCACGGGCATACAATTTCTTGTGACTTGTTACAGTTGCAGGGTTATGCAATCAATAATACATTTGGACATAAGTAATGTATTCTCCTTCTTTGGTAAACCGTTGGAAAGAGAGAAAGAGAGAGAGATAGGGAAAGAGAGAGAGAGAGAGAGAGAGTGAGTGAGAGAGAGAGTGAGAGAGAGAGAGAGAGAGAGAGAGAGAGAGAGAGAGAGAGAGAGAGAGAGGGAGAGAGAGAGAGAGGAAGAAATATTGCAAGTTGAAAATCAAGATAAACTCGTTATCAAAATACTATCTTGCGCTTCAAGATGTGGAACATCGAAGTTACTCAAGTGTTAAAACAACAATAAACTCCAGTATAAATCACATTAATAGTAATAATAATAATTCGTCCATCAGGTATGATGATGACCTTAACAACACCAGAGGAATAAAGAACAGAAATTGTTGAGAATTTCAACACATTGACAATAAAAAGAACTAAAGGACACAGAGGACAGAATGGAAAGACTGTTCTTTCATGACTTATGGCTTCTCATGTGACTGATAAGTCCTATTTTTGCCCTGCAGACCCTTCCGCATAAATGACAAGAGTGCTCCGTTGGTTCAGTACCACTGGGCCTTTTCTTGCGCCGTTCTCTTTTTTTGATAGCCTGCTGGACTCTGTCAGCTTCCCATGCTTTGCTGCCTCTGGTAAGGGCCGCCCTCCAATTTGCACGATCAAGCGAGAGCTTTTCCCACTCACTCACATCAATGGCAAAGGCCTTCAGTGATTGCTTGAGAGTGTCTTTGTAACGTCTCTTTGGGGCCCCAACATTCCTCGTTCCATTGGAGAGCTCAGAGAAGAAGATTTGCTTAGGGAGTCTGGAGTCGGGCATTCTGACAACATGTCCTGCCCAACGTAGCTGAATTTTTTTCAGGTGGCAGAAGATGCTCAATTCCTTGGCACGATTGAGGACCTCAGTGTCTGGAATTTTATCCTGCCATTTGATCCTTAGGATCTTTCTAAGGCAGGCCAGATGAAAGCGATTTAGCTTTCTGGCATGCGATTGGTACACTGTCCAGGTTTCAGCCCCATAGAGTAGGGTGGGAAGGACCACAGCATTGTACACTTTCAGCTTAGTGTCTGTGCGAATGCCGGCAACATCCCACACTCTCTTTCGAAGCCTGCCAAATGCAGAGCTGGCTTTGCTGATTCTTGAGAGAATTTCAGTATCAACACGAGCCGCGGAAGACAGTGTACTGCCAAGATAGGTGAAGTTCTCCGACACCTTCAGAAGACTGTCATGGACTTTGATATTTGGCGTCACAGGATACTTGTCGTCTGGAGTAGGCTGATGGAGCACTTCCGTCTTCTTTGTGCTTATTGTGAGGCCAAAGTTGTCACAGGCACTAGAGGACTTAACAACACAGTTTTGCATGCTATCCTCATCGTGTGCCAGAAGTGCACAATCATCAGCAAATAGTAGGTCACAGACTTGAGTACTTTTGGTTTTGGTTTTTGCCTGAAGTCTCCTGAGGTTGAATAGACTGCCATCAGTTCGGTACTTGATGCTTACCCCTTGAGGAGGAGAGCTAAAGGCTTCTTGTAGCATTGCAGAGAACATGATGCTGAACAGAGTTGGGGCTAAGACACAACCCTGTTTTACCCCATTTGTGACAGCAAAGGGTTCTGAAACACTGCCGTTGCTTTTGACTGCAGCTTGCATGCCATCATGAAACTGGCGCACTATTGTGATGAATTCGGGTGGACACCCAAACTTCGCCAAGATTTTCCAGAGGCCTTCACGACACACTGTGTCAAATGCTTTTGTGAGGTCAACAAATGTGATATACAGCGCTTTATTTTGTTCCATGCATTTTTCCTGAATCTGTCTGGCAGCAAAAATCATATCCGCCGTTCCCCTCTCTTTACGAAAGCCACATTGGCTCTCGGGAAGCAAGTCATTTGACGAGAGGTGATCAAGAAGGCGATTCAGAAGCATTCTTGCCAATGTTTTGCCAGCAATTGAAAGTAGAGAGATTCCCCGATGGTTGTCACAGACTTGGCTGTCCCCTTTGTTTTTGTACAGATGGATGATTGAAGCATCTTTGAAGTCCTGTGGCAGCTTCCCTGCTTTCAACATATGATTGAACAACTCGGTCAACCTTTCAATAAGCTTTTCTCCACCGAAGGCATACACCTCAGCAGGAATTGAATCCACGCCTGGTGATTTGTTAAAGGACATCTGATTTGTGGCAGTTCGGGTCTCATTTGCTGTGAATGGCTTGGCAAGAGCTGCATTAATAGGAGTCTGAGGGAGGCGGTCAATGGACTCAGTATTTATATTTGATGGCCGATTTAGCACACCTCCGAAATGTTCTGCCCAACGCTGAATTATGGCATTCAATTCAACAATGCGTGTTGAACCATCTGTCGCAAGAAGTGGCGTAGTGCCAGTGCGGGATGGTCCAAACACAGCTCGGAGGCTCTCAAAGAACTTTCTAGTGTTGTTTGTGTCGGCATATTTCTGAGTTTCTCTTACTCGCTCTTCAAGCCAGTCATTTTTCATTTTCCTCAGCTTCTTCTGGAGTACACCCTTACATGCACGCAGTGCATCAGCTTTTGCTGTGGAAGAGGGGTCACTGCAGTGAGCTTGGATGAGACTATTTTTTTCTTTGATGAGCACTTTGATTTCATTATCATTATCATTGAACCAGTCCTGGTGCTTGCGGACAGGAAAACCAACTGTGCTGCTGGCGCAAGAGTGTACAGTCGTATTTAGGTCAGTCCAGCTCTGTTCAATGTTCTCAGGGTCAAAAGTCACGCAATCCAATTTTGAGGAGAGTTCTGATGTTTCTCAGCTGAGCAGAGTTTTGAAACATTTAGGCGTTTAGGTGGCGCTTTCCCTTGAGGGCGTCTATTGCGCCTCAATGTTAGTCTGAGCTTGCAAACAATGAGTCTGTGGTCAGTTCCACACTCGGCACCACACATCGCCTTTGTTACAAGGACATCCTTTCTGTCAGTCTTCCTCACAATGACATAGTCTATGAGATGCCAATGCTTTGAGCGGGGATGCATTCATGACGTTCTGTTTCTCACGGGGAGACTAAAATTTGTGTTGGTAATGAACAGGCCAAATTCAGCGCACAAAGTAAGTAAGCGCAACCCATTGTTATTGCATGAACCAGCTGCATGAGGGCCCAAAACATTTGGCCACGCTGAGATTTCGGAGCCAACTCTAGCATTGAAGTCCCGCAAGAGAATCAGCTTATCAGCTGCCGGGACAGAGCATATGACAGATTCTAGATCAGAATAGAACTTGTCTTTGGCTTCATCTGGGTTTGTCATGGTGGGCGCATATGCGCTAATGAGGGTGGCTGACTGGCTTTTCCCAACTGGAATCCTGAGTGTCATTAGCCTGTCATTTATTTCAATTGGCATGGACTGCAAATTTCTGACAAGGTCAATTTTAATTGCAAACCCAACTCCATGCTGTCTCGGTTCGACTGCACCCTTGCCTTTCCAGAAGAAGGTGTATCCACCACTGAGCTCTTTGAGTTGGCCACTATCAGGGAGTCTGGTCTCACTGAGTGCCACTATGTCCAGGTTGTACCTGCTGAGCTCAATGGCAATAAGTGCAGTGCGTCTTTCCGGGTTGTTTGAGTTGTCCTGTAGTGTGCGTATATTCCAGGCTCCTAGCCTGAGTAAGCTGAATTTCTTTTTGTTTCGACCGCAAAAAGGGATCCCCACTGGTCGCGGTATACCAGTTAGGGTGATGTGAAGTGGACTTTCTTTAGGGCACCTTTTCTAGCCCCTTCCTCAGTTGAGGTGAGCAGTGCTATCCTTAAATAAGGCTGCTCAGCTACTGTGGGTGCTGCCTCCCCACGCCTCCACTTCAATCGACGATGAAGCGACCATAGCCCACAGCCACCAACGTGTAGGTCTGTGCTAACAGCTTCCAGTCTATCCAAATCTGCTGCCACCGCACTCGCCCATCGCCGTTGGAATTTTGAGAGGAAAGAAGACGAGACAAAGATGAAAGAAGACGAGGTGAGTGTTAAGACTGGCGCAAAGAATTTGTTTTTAGTGAGAAAGAGCTGCGCAAACATCAGACTCACTCTCTCGCCTGGACACAACTTATCCAAGTGGCAAGACAGGGTCAAGACGACTGGAAATGTATCCAGGTGCAGGAGGATGCAAGAGGGACAGTCATATTGCCTGACCGGCTGCCTGTAGGCTACTCCACAGCCTCGCAGTCCCAACTGACTAGGGTGAAAGACCCAAACTAAAGAACACCAATACTGGTGGATGCTCTGTGTCACGATATCCAGGCCAGAGTGACGGTATATTGCCATCTGCCCTATCAATCAACCACTGGCCTGCTGCCGCCAGCTTCGAAGCTGCGTCCGGGAAGTTTGCTCAATTCTTCGTCTGTGATTTAGGCAAACAAGCCTATGACCACACCGCTACCGGGGGCCAATGTGAAGGACTCAAGTACTGAGGGTCACATTGTGCCCTAGCATGTGGCCGTTGGGTTAGATGAAACCTCCTCCGCCCTGGCCGTTTGCACCGACAGGTGCACGCCCACTGATACCATGCTAGCGTACCAGTTCATGAAACAGGTTGTACTGGATTACATGTTACCAGTAGCAGATTTTTCTGACCTGACACCAATATAATAATAATAATGAATGGCATTTATATAGCGCATATCCATTTAAAATGCTCTATGCGCTTTAAATATTAGTCCTGTTAATGTTATTTTTAAGTAAGATGAGACACTGTCTTCTTCGCACCACTAAAAAAAAAAACGTGCACATAATTTGCGCGCTGATCGGGGGCGGGGCCCAGGGTGTATACATGTAGTACGGTACGAATTTATGACTTCCGTGCGTTTGCCGCAAGGCGGGCGTGTGAGATCTGTGCACGCTAAAAGCACCAGCTGGCTCATCTGATCAATTGTAATATCTTTGGATAGAGTCAGAATATCCTACATGCGCGCTGACGTAAAAATTACACAACACTTTGTTGACTCATGAACGTTTGTTGTTTTCCAAATGCCACCTTCAGATGGCCACTTTTATTTCCTTTTATTGTGGTATGAAAGCTGACTTTCGGAGAGAATAGTAGACGTAGATTTCTTCATGGCCGAATGTCGTTAAAAGAGAACAACAGTAGCAACACAATAACAACAATAACATCCAGGAAGAAATTGAAAAAAAAAAAAAAGGACTGCTCAGAACAACACTGATTTTTTCTTCACAGAATGCCGTTGAAAAGACATAATAATAATGATAATAATAATAATAATAAGAAGAAGAAGAAGAAGAAGTAGAGAGGCAACAACAACAACGAAGACGCCGACAACGTAATTAAAAAAAAAAGAAAGGACCACACAGGCCCAGTATTAATACCGCGGATATCCTCATCACAGAATGCATTTAAAGAGAAATAACAATAATTATAACAGTAATAATAATAATGATAACAATAATAATGATGATGATGATGATGTTAATGATGGGGATGGTGATTATAATTAATAATAATGATAATACATGTCATAAGAAGAAGTTCTACTACAACAACAGTACAAAAAACAAAAAAAGTGAAAAAAAAAAAAGTAATGGATCAATTAACACGACACAGGCCCTGTGATCATAGTACAAGGATAGGATGGAGAAAGGGACAGTGCAGTTGTGGAGAACTGGTCCACCACACGTACGTTACAAAGCCTTCTAGGACATGCTACCTTGTGGCAAAGGTACACAGACATACAACATCAACCACAAGATGTATTATGTTGCAGTGGCGGAAAGGTGAGCGTGTTGATTTTGATAATTAGAACAAGCAGTAGCAGGAGCAACACACGGACACATGAGTGCCAGCACACGGCACTCAACACCCCCCCCCCTCAGACATCGAGGAAGAACGAAAAATAAAAACACACTGGGGTCTCTTTCTACCTGACAGTGGCAGAAATGAATTCGGGACAACATCTAGTGTGGAAATGAGGAACAGCTGTGTCTATTGGTATCTTTGTTTAGCCGACACGTGCGTTGGATGGCATCATAAACAGTTACTGTTCAACTACAAACGTACATACAGTGAAGAGTTGAAGAAAAAACATCGCAAGAATGATAACGGGCGCTTGTGTTTTCAATGTTGTGTGAAAATTCTGAGGAACTCCAGCTGCAGACAGGACAATGCCTGATGGTTTTAAACACCTAGTGCTTACAGGTAATGCTCTAAAAGAGAAACTACTATGTGACATTGACGTTTCCTGTTATTTGCTTATTTTCTTTTACCGGTAGGCCTACATGAAAAAATTGCCTGGGCAGGTGTAAAAAAAACATGTGACGCTGCGCGACGGTTCTGTCCGGAAGGTACAGGCCTAGTTAGTGAGTAATTGCCCAAAATAACTTTTCTCAAAACTACGTCTTTATAAAAGTGATAGTCATCGACTTCAATTGCTTATAACACAGTCTAAAAATGTTCAGAATTCAGTGAATCTAGCATCAGATCCAAGGGAAAAGATTCTCTTTCACTTGATATCAATAACTCAGTTTACCTAAAATGTACCTTGTACACCGAACCGTAATGATGCATCACATTATTTAGTTACTATTTGCGTCGTGTTACAAAACTGGATTTCGTTTGCACGGTGACTTTTTTTTTTCTCCTAAGTTTCAGGGTTAGGATCAGGGTTAGGATATTGGAAAGGGGGCGAGGATAACATACTAAGCCCGGAACGCCATAGCCAGTTGCTGCCAGCATATTGTACACTTAAGAAATACTGACAGAAGCTGACTGTGTCTAACCGGACTTCGTATGATAGGGTCTTCACTGACTGACTGAGACAATTATAGGAAATTACAGTGTGCACTTCTTGTCTGCCACCAGTTGACTGTGCCGTTCCGAGCTTAGTGTGATAATTATACCCTTCAGATTTTTAGCGAACTGGCCACTAATGTCTTTTCCTTTATCGACATGGCCACAATAACGTTTGCGGAAACTAACCAAAAGTTGGTAAGTTGTGGGTATTTTGACTGCATGGCCTAAATAGCATCCCAAAATAAATAAAATGTTCACACAAAATAATATTATCTCTGTAAGGGGGGATGTATCATAGTAAGCCCTGTACATAGTATATCTATGGCCCTGTACGGCACAATCAGCTGCTGGCAAATAAGAAGTGCACACCATAATTACCAACATTTTCTTGGTAAAACCCTATAATACTAAACCCGATCAGACACAGTCAACGTTTCCCATTATTTGGGTGCACATTTTGCTGGTAGCAACTGATGGTGACATTCCGGGTTTTGTATGATACACCCTTCCCATCCCCATCTCCACCCCCATCCCCCAAGTCTGCTGAATTTCGTCCTTCTACTCCGAGTGCAACCCACTGAAAACCAGTTCTGAAATGATCCCACTAAGCTGCTGGTCAAGGATGTTTTGTGAAGACCATTAAAGCTGCACTCCTTTTGAGAATTTTACCAATGTCATAAAATTTATACGGAACTATTTAAATTCTGTTTGTGAATTTTAGATTGATGAAGCCCTGAATACTAAACATTGATATAAAGTACCCAGATAGATCCTGAAAGGCACCAAGTGATCGTTATGGAGCCCACGCGCCATATATAACTTAAACTCAAACGTATGATTTTTTTTTCTTTTTTACTTTTTTACGACTTTTCTTTCACTCAAGCGTCTTGCAGAAGTCGTGCGCACTTTTTATTTCCATGGTGCATCTTTGTGCATGCTCATGGAAATATCCATAGTGACATATTATGATGCTTATTTTAAAATTACACACTAATTTCTCCGGCACTTGCAGTTTCGGTCCGCAATTGCGCGTGACGCGCATCAAAACCACGGTCCAAGTGAATCTTAGTTAGTTCCTGGTGGGAACGTGAAATAGTTGATAAAGCACACGTTGTTGTGTAATTTGATCTCCTCTCTTTAAGAATGCCATCAGTGTATAAAATAACATGATAATAATAACAAAATAAACAAACAAACAAAAAAACAACGACGATAATCATTTTGTTTTTGTGGTTACCAAGTATTCCAATCTGCTGTCAGTGTTGTCTGATGAACTTTCTATTTGCTGTACGACATTTTGTGTACGTGTCTGGTGAAACGGACAGTAGGCCTACAGTTGTAGAGAACTGGTCGACCCCACGTACGTTGTATAGCATTCTAGGACACGCTACCTTGTGGCAAAGGTACACAGACATACAACATCAAGTACAAGATGTATTATGTTGTCAAAGCTCTAATTTTGGCACTTTCTACGGCCTTGTTCACCAGTGCTCTCTCTCTCGTTTGCGCCGATATTTTCTTTGTCTTCTAAACCGGCATAGTTCTCCACCTTTTACCATCATAGTTGTAATATTTACTGTAATAACAGTTTTGTGTGAGACCATTTTGCACAGAAACACGCTCTCTCTTTCTTTGCATGTTAGACAAAGATACATCAGAAACAGTCCTTCCGCTATTGTCTCTCTCATTCTCCAATCCTTCCACAACTCACCCCTGCGTATATGTGTGTAATCTCTCTCTTTCCTTGTCTTTCTTTCTTCCCATCTCTTGCTCTTTCTCCCCCTCCCTGTGTGTATGTGTTTCTCTCCCTGTATGTGTCTCTCTCCTTCTCTCTCTCTCATTGTGTGTGTCTCTCCCCGTCTCTCTCTCTCTCTCTGTCTCTGTCTCTCTCTCCTTGTCTCCCCTCCCTGTGTGTATGTGTGTCTTTCTCTCCCTCCTTGTGTCTCTAGCTCCTCCCCCTCCCATTTCTTCTTCCTCCTTGCTCTCTCTCTCTCTCTCTCACTCTCCATCTCCCTGTACCAACCACACCACGCAGCCATACATTACGCACGTTTCGTTGTTCTTTCTACCTCTCTATTTTCCTCACTCTTATTCCCACGTTAAACAAACAAACAGAAACTAAACATAACGCTGACAGGTACACACCACTGCCAACCTTGCATCTCATTTAAAATTATTATATTTATAATTAAATTATTTTCATGTCTTCTCCATTTTGTGTAATGCAGTTTTATAATTATTTTTCTTAAAGCCGTCGTCGAGAAGTGGAACAAACGGGATTTTTGAGGGGGGGGGGGGAAGTTTAAATGAAAACCTGGACGACCTTATGTTAAAACTGAGAGTGGTTTCGAAACGCTTCATGAGTTTGCGGGTGGGCAGATTCAAATCACGTTATATCTATCTATCTATCTATCTATCTACCTATCTATCTATTGGATCATTCAAAATCTGGAATAAAAGATGCAGGTCGTATAATAGGAATTATTAACTCTATTTAAAAACATGTTCCAGTTTTGTCCATCCCTTCCATAGAAGAGATAAAGTAAAGCCACCCACCATGGCACAATTTCCACTTAGATGTAATGTTTCGATATTGTATCTGTACAATCTGTATTGTATTCACATGGAAATAAAGAATTTTTATCTATCTATCTATCTATCTATCTATCTATCTATCTATCTATCTATCTATCTATCTATCTATCTATCTATCTATCTATCTATCTATCTATCTATCTATCTATCTATCTATCTATCTATCTATCTATCTATCTATCTATCTATCTATCTATCTATCTATCTATCTATCTATCTATCTATCTATCTATCTATCTATCTATCTATCTATCTATCTATCTATCTATCTATCTATCTATCTATCTATCTATCTATCTATCTATCTATCTATCTATCTATCTATCTATCCATCTATCTATCTATCTGTCTATCTCTATCTATTAGAGAAAGAGAGAGAAAGAAAGAGAGAGAGAGAGAGAGAGAGAGAGAGAGAGAGAGAGAGAGAGATTCGTTACATTTCATTATAAAGCGCTTTCTGTCCACTTTGTGAGGACGGGCGCTATGTACAAGAACTTATTAGTGTTATTTCCATTATCATTTTTCTTACTTTTGACATCCTCACCCCGTCTTTCTTTGGCAATCCCTTTTCTTTTCCAGCACTATCACTGTAGACAGTAAACAGTGCGTTATCATCTTTACGATCGCGGGGTTCTTTAGCAGGTTAACGCTAAATAATAGTTTATGGTCACCAGACGCAAGGGACTGTATAAAATGCAGTTTATCATCATTCAGTTCTGTAGTCGGAGAGGTTGGAAGGCGTCCACCCGCTCTCCCTCCTTTCCACCCTCCTCTTCATCCGCTCCAGTCAGTGACCGGAAGTGAACCATCACAAAACCTAGCATCTCACAAAAAAAATAGATATTGTGAGATAAAACAGTGGTTCAGAAGAAACTTTGCCATGAGGCAGAAACTGCGTTATTGTATACAAAATCTGTGCAGATACTATCACAATACAGTGAAATATCACAAAAAATAGAGATTGTGAGATAAAACAGTGGTTCAGAAGAAACTTTGCCATGAGGTAGAAACTGCGTTATTGTATACAAAATCTGTGCAGATACTATCACAATACAGTGAAATATCACAAAACCTAGAGATTGTGAGATAAAACAGTGGTTCAGAAGAAACTTTGCCATGAGGTAGAAACGATTATTGTATACAAAATCTTTGCAGATACTATTACAATACCAAAACAAAAAACAATACAGAAAATCTTTCGCGCCTCAGCAAGGCTTGAAGCAAAGTCAAAATGTGGCTGAAGAAACAGTTGTATGCAGCAAAGCCTGGCGTGAGAATAGTACAGAAACGACACAATAAAACGTGAAGGAAACGTAAAGAAATAGGCAGGACAAAACAGGCTTTTCTTCAAAAAGACTTTCTTCGGGCAGTTGGAGGTTATGAATAAATCTCGGAAACACAAACAGACATTTGACATTAATTTTATAGATTATAATTAATTATATTATTTTTATTATTATCGTAACTATTATTGTACTCAAACAGTTCCGATATTTCCAAGCGCTATAGTGGGTGGGTAATGGCTAAACTTTAACCCTCTAGTGCCCAGACGAAAATTGCCTATTCCAAAACTTTTGAAAATAATATGCTGTACTGATTTTATATAGCCAGATTATTGGAAATTTATTGGAACAATTATTTGTTAATAAAATAGGCAGAGTAAGCATATCAAAGATTGAACTTTTTGACTCTAGAAGACCTGTTTCAAATATGGTACCCTGGGCTCTAGAGGGTTGCAGTGTTTTTCAAGGTGGGGCGTGGCAATATTTTCGTGGGCCGTAGGACTTCAGAATGAGGCGTAGGGAGTTTTCCTAGAAATCTTAATTTCTTATTGTATGTTAACTTAACTGTATAGTTGAACTTATATGTTTGTTTATTTCGTGGTGGTGGTGATTTAAGGCCAAAACTGACGAAACTGGTCTCTCGATTCAAACAAATCTGCAGCCAGAGTTAAGGGCGAGGCTCCCATTGAAGTAAGAAAGAAGTGAAGAAAACCTGAAATAAAGGTTTCACTGAAAACTTCTTTTGAATGTATACGTACTGAATTTATAAATATTTTTACAATCTTTTTGTTTGTACTGTTTGTTTGCCCCATGGGATTACGCCAAGACAGGTTTCCCAGCTAGCTGCAGACCGAACATGCTTTCTTCCTGTGACGCCCTAGAGCAGGGGTCACCAAACTTTTTTCACAGAGGGCCGGATAACTGACAGACTTACAAGCGCGGGTCGCATAAGCAATCTGTTCAATACTTGCAAGCCAGAAAGGAAACTCTAGAGAAAAGACGATTTTTTAATAATAAAAATGTATCAATTTACTAAAAAAAAAAAAGATCATCAAAGAGGTCAGCAAGGAAGCTTGTCCATCCCGTAGCTCTAGATATCCCTGGTTTTATCAAACAAAATCAAGTACCATGGCGGGCCGGATAAACTGACGTCGCGGGCCGTAGTTTGGTGACCCCTGCTCTAGAGGATACGAGCAGAATAAAAAATAACAAACAACTAACTTTGTCCGAATATGGTGTAGACGCATGCATCTTTTTTAAATTTGAAGTGAGGCGGGGACATAAAGGTTGAGAAACACCGCTTTAATGTTTTCGAGATCACTGATTGCGAGCCATCAAGAAAACATTTCCGCGGTGTGTTAGATATTTTTCTGCTTATTGTTCTTAGACACTCTTGCTGTTCTAGTTCCAGTACAGTCATTCCCAACCTTTTTGTTTTTCAAACAAACGATCCGTTAAGCCCCAGATTTTCTTTCGCAATTGTGTACCCGTGCAGATGCTGTCCATGGCTACCACAAAATCATGGTAATGCAGAATGATCAGTGTAATTTAGGCTATTTATACAGAATATCCATAGACCTAGTGATGTGGAGATGCGGCAGGCTGGTTAAGCTACTATCGCCCACGAGTAATACCAAATGGTCTAGGAATTTGAACAGCATTTTCTTGACAGGTTGTTGTTTCTCTCAGCTTTGCCTAGAACACGAGTGCATGCATTAGATATGATAATAATAATAGATTTATAAGTAAACAAAACAGAACCTAACGGTAAACAAATTGTGGGAAAAACTGCTTTAAAAATTTATTATTTTCTCCCAAATTGCCACACATTCACGTGCGTGCCCATCTGTCATCCCTTTCGTCGTTTTCACCCCGCCCTACCCCTGTAGCCCCTTTCTTCGTTTTCGTCACCACTCCCCCCCCCAACTCAAAGCATTACTGTCTCCTAGGGGGCGAGATCGTCGACGTTGAGAACCACTATTATAATCCAGCTCTACGTACTTGACTAATGTCTTCCCTGGCTAGCGCAGATTCAGTGTTGCCCACCTTAAATCCCAGGTAACATCTACCGCCAGCGCAGAAGCAACGTGGAATAATATTTGGTAAACGCCGGATATCTGCTAGATAATTATGATCTGATTCACTCCTTTGGCTCGTTTTGTTAGGTGGACCAGTGCAGTGTTTCTCAAAGTGTGGACCATGGCGGATCTTCAGCTTCATAGCACAGTGAGTCAAGTGTGTCTTCTGTGGTTTTGATTGAACCTTGAACTTCCGTCGGATAGATTAGCGAAACATACTTAGCTAGTTTTGTTAGAACAGTGTTTTTGAAAGTATGGGTCACGGCAGAGATCTACAGACCAGTAGTGTACTGAGTCAAAACTGTTTTGTGGTGGTTTTTGATTCAGACTTGGAACTACCTTTGAATCCATTCACAAAACAGACTTGTTTCAGTCTCAATAGTGCGCTTAGCTTACTTAAGCCGTGTTTTCATGTGTACAGAAACGGAAACGGCAACGGAAAGGTAAAAAATCCATCAAGTAATAAAAGGAAAGAGTGGTTCTTTGTGTACGGAAACGGATTGTCCGTGTACTTAAAAGCATTCCTTTCATATCACGACAGGAAGGGTTTCTGACGTTCGGTTGACGTTTCCCTTTCCGTACACATGAAAACCCAGTTTTTACACACTTTTTGCGAACCGGGACACATCCAGGCTACGGGTCCTTATAACATTGATTGTACACATAATCAACCCATCCAGGTATTGCATATTGCACTAAGGTGACGAAGCACATCATTAATTGTGGCAACTACTGCACCCTTTCAACAAGTAAAAACAGCCCTGGACGGATAATATTGGAATTTCTCGTTTCAATGGCGTCAGGAATGAATCCTTCACCTAGGTCCTACATTCTGTCAAATTTCCTTCACAATTAAAATTTTTAAGACCCGCGGACGTTCGTACGTGATAATCCTGAAAATGAAAGTTGTCTTTGCGCTGTATTGCATAAGCAAAGTCATTATAAAGCTCGAACTGGATGTGTTTTATACGAATCGATGTCGACATCAACAAGTACTGAGAATCGCCCATCAGATATTTCATGATTCTGGATAATTCTGATACCTGAGTGAAATGGAAAGTTTAAGAGGTATAAAAACACTTCAATGTTAATTTTTGTACGGAAATTAAAAAGGCTCGTTTGGCCGATATAATTATCATCAGTTGTGTTAAGGACTTAACACTGTTGAGCTGTTTATATATCTATCTATTGAATCTTTGCACACGCCATGCCCCCTCCGCATGGCCTCCTTCCTTAAGTTATCTATAAAATACATAAACCCGAATAATTAAGTGGTTTTCACCTGTATTCATTTATGAAAGAACAAAGAAACAAAGACAGTATAGTTTAAGACAGACGAATGAAATTATGTTCACGAAGATCAGATTCATAGAGGGCCTAAGGGGCAAGTGTCCCGCCCGCCGGACCCTTGCCAGAGTGGCCCCTCTTTACAAAAATAAAACAATTATGAAAAATTCTCTTCTTTTATTACCATCATTGTAAAAATTATAAATTTTGCTTTTAAACTACATGTACCACTTCCACTGCCAATATTACGAAAGTGTGAGGCATATTGAAAGTGACTTCCAGCAAACACCTGAAACAAGACGTGAAGCATGCATGCAAGCATGTATTTACTTCTGATTATATAACCTGTCAATTTCAATAAAATGCAAAAAAAGCGGCCTTTATGTGTAAGTTTGGTGATTTTCCATGTATTTTGAAGCTGATGCCCCTTCCCCCTCTTGTGTCCCTCCCATGGTCTGCTCCCGGCCCTGGTGGGCACCTAGATCTACTGGTAGTGTACTCAGGAAGGGCAATGTTTAGAATTTAGAAGTCCTGCCTTTTCCACGCCGACTTTTATAGTCTACCACTACCAGGAAAACTTTTCCTGTTCGTGTTTTGTCAAAAAGTTTATTCATCTTTCGGTAATCTGACGATTTTTTTTCTGGCGCCGCATTATACTATCATGGTATATTATAAGATAAGCACATCAAGTTGACCAAGAAAACATTAATTCTATAAGCTCGGGTGTAAGGCAGGCCTAGTCTGCGTGTTCAAATAATCTTTATTATCACGACGCAGTGGTTCAGTGGTAGAGCGCTTGCACTGGAAGCGAAAGGTTCCAGGTTCGAATCCACCGAAGAGAGGGAGACAACTTTATGAAGTATATTATTTACATAACAGTTTATTTCGTCCGCAGCCTGATGCTGCTGGCGGTGGTAGTTAGGGGGGTGGGGAGGCATGTTGGGGGCAAGCCTTGTTTCTGAGATAGCCCCGTTCCGCTGAAAAGAGGTGAACCTCCCCCCCCCCCCCCACCTCCACCCCCATTCGCAAAATGCTGCCTGCACTGACTTTTAAAATGAGGTATATAAAAAAAGAAATATTAAATAGAAACTTATTTCACTCCAGCAACCATTTACTTACTAATAGGTGCAATTGTGCCACCTTCAGGTTGTACACACGCCATATTTCACTATCACCCACAGCACGCTTATGCATGGCATTCATCAAAGTATTAGAAATTGTATTAATAAAGATGGTAACAATGCTAATGATGATTACACCACTAACAACAACAACAACATAATAACAGCAGCAGCAACAACAACACCGACAAACATACAAACCACAACAACAGCAACCAGGAGAATTATTATTATAAAAACACATCTTTTATCTTCCGCAAAGCGACACAATCTTAATTTGCCTTGAGTATCACTATTAGTTTGAATTTAGGTCAAAATAAAACAGGTGTTTTACCAACTGTGCCACCAGGTTTTGTATCTCATGCACATAAAACACATAAATTATGCTGGGCAATTTTGAGCACTTTCATTTTAAAGACCCACTTATCGTTTGAAAGGATATGAGTAACAGTGTGTTCTGGGCGAGAATCCAATAGTTTTTGCATTCTAAGTGTGTCAGCTTGCTTGACTAGTCATTTTTATTGATATTATATTTAGATAGTTTTTATTATTAGAGGACTTTGCTGGGAGCGGCACTTAATTCTTGAATGATAGAGTCTCACAGTGTGTCCGCGTGTGTAGGAGTGGTTACAGGTGGTGGAAAGTGCTGGAATTAATGAGTTTTAATCCATGGTTTCATTACTTTTTTTTCAAGCTTCTGGATGGAAAAAGCGGTAATGTTTAATTTGTTGTAATCGTGTTGTAAGCTTTGCTGATTAAATTTGTTGTGAGCGGAGTACCGTAAGAGCTACACAGGTTTAGTCGGGCACGTATTTCATAGTTCTGAATGTGAAGCACCGAGCCTTTAATATACTATAAAAAAAAACCATCCAGGGGACTAACTCACCCAAGGAGGGGGGGGGGCGAGGAGAGAACTCCTCTCCCTTTGTTGTAATGATTTTAGAACTGTACTGGGGCCTTTAATGTTGTATTAATAGCGCTATGTTCCATTAATTTGTTCGTGCAGTTTTAGTGTCAAAACAGACGTTATACAGAAAGTGGATTCGCGAGGACCGTTACTGCCATAGTCACTCATCTGGAGATGCGGAATGTAGAAATGGTTATGTACCTGTTTTGAACTCTATCATTTCCATAGTTGCGCTGCATTCTCGCTATTGGAGAATTGTTTTCTTTTATTTTCTTTTATTTAGAGAATTTGGCGTAGTTAGAAGTCTCTTTGACTTTTTCTGAGGTTTTACACAGCAAGTGAATTCGGAAGGAGCTTCACCCTAAAGCTGTCTTTTCATGTGTAGGGAAACAGAAACGGCATCGGAAACGTCAAAAAACCCTTCAAGTAATGAAATAGAAAGAACTTTTTCAATGTGGACGGAAACTCTATTTCCGAACATATGCAAACACTCTTTCTTTTTACTACATCATGGATTTTTGCCATTTCCGTTCTGTACACACGAAAACACAGCTCCACAGTCAGTCATATACACAGGTTGTGAATATAGCAACAATTGCAGTTGTCTTGAGTTCTGCAATATTGTGAAAGTTGTGCTGTTTGCTGGCCGTTAGAGTAGAGTTTTCAGTGGAAGAACAGACAATGTACAGAAAATGGATTCGGGCGGAGCTGTATTGTGATAGTGACTCATTTACAGATAGTGAATAATGAAGCAGTTCTGATTAAATTTGATTTGGGGGATGTAGAAGCTGATGGGAAATGTGGAAGGATTGCTGGAAAGATTTCCGTACGTCCCGAACACCCAGTCAAGATATCCCAAACCTGTCCCTAACCCTGTCTCTAATCCTAACCCTGTCCTTATAGCTAACCCTAAACCATTATATTTTTTCCGGTTGAACGGGTAAGACATAGTGTTAATGATAACAATAGGTTTAGGGTTAGAGACAAGGAAAGTATTAGAAAGAGGCTTGGGATGTCTTGACCGGGTGGTCAGAACATGCGGAATCTTTCCGCATCACGGAATCCGACTATCTTCAGACAAGAAGGCTAGGAGAGGTGTCCCATTCTAAAAAGGGGCACTAGCATGCTTAGAGTGCTAATCGCCAAGCGAAAACGTCCATCTGGAGGACTAAGTCGGCAGGACTGGCGACAAGTTCCATTCGAAACACACAACAGAGATAATCCGAGGAGCATTAGGGACAAGACACAGGGGCTTCTGTTTCATTTCGCTTCCTGCTAGCTCTCGGTAGTTTTTTCCCGGAAGACGCCAATCTCAACGAGAAACAAAACGAGCCGGAAACGAAAGTACCATGCGCCATAAAAGGTGCAGTGAAGGTTATTGATATCTTCTCGGTTATTCTGCAAGAAAGAGACACGTCATTCAATAAAAGTACCGAAAGCGAGCCGACAGCAAAACGAAGCTGAAGCCACCGTGTCTGGGCTCTTAGTCCTCTAGATCTTTGTTTCTCACCTTTTTTTTTTTGTCCCACGCCCCATTTCAACTTCCTATAGACAACGTGCACCCCACCATCATCGGACAAAGACAACACACAGTATAATCTATAGTATAATAGTATACAGTATGTACAAGAAGATTAAAAAAATATTTACATATTCAGTCTGTACACAATTGAAAGAAGTTTTAATTAAAATGTTTTTTGATATTTTATTGCCATAACCATTCAAGTCGTACATCTGTTAAGTTCACCGTTTTAATCCGACCTAAACCAGGAAACCACCAACACGGCAGAAACAAACAAAAGTTTATCTATACAGCCAGGTTAAAATGCACTATGAAATTAAGATTTCTATGAAAAATCCACACTCCCCACCGGCGGGGCGTATGCCCCACCTTGAGAAACACTGCTCTAGATGGATGTTTTTGAAGTACTAGTGTAAGGGCCCGTTCAAAGAACGGGTTGCAAACAACACGCACACAATCAGCACACAGATTATGTAGATCTAGGAATAAAACAACTCACAACTGGCACAGTAACACCCGCATGGCCAGTACCATGCATAAAGCATACGGCACAGAAACTCATGCCTTCAAACTTTGAAACACAACCGGAAGTTTAAAGTCGAAACAAAACAAAGGCAGGAGGGAGGCAGCTATTGTTGAGGAGGAAAGCATTATTCGATGACGTACTCTCTCTCTCTCTCCTACAATAAAAGTAGTAATCTGCAGTCCTGCTTCAGAACTCATGCGCGCCAGGACACTGCGCACCAAGCTTGATATGGTTATTTTTTATGACATGCACGGTACTAAAGACGAAACAAAACAATGGCAGGAGGGAGGCCATCATTGTTGAGGAGAAAGCATTAGAGAGTCCGCGCCGGGGCATCACGTTGGCCTAAAGTTACACCTACGTGCTGTTCGGTGTTAATGGGAGAGAAGGGAGCTTATTCGCGTGGAACATCAGATCAAAGGACGCATCTTCCATAGTGATTGTGAACTATACAATTATTCTACTGTCCAATCCTAGTTCCCTCAGGCTTGTTGCAAATTACGTGAGTATTGAAAAGTTACAGTTAATCAAACAATAAGCTTGATTCTTTGCAGCGCTTAACTGAGAACTTGTATAATGTATTGCATTTGCATGGAATAAAACGGATTAACAACAAGGGTAGGAGTAGTACTAGTATGACAAGGGGTTCGAGGAGTGGAGTTGACCGTCCACTTAACCACAGATTTTATGGCTATGAAAATTTCCATCCTTTAGTTGTAAAATGACTAAGTGCCCATTTATGTCTGGAAAAAAACCCAAACATACCCAATTGAGTGGAATGCATCACAAAATCATCATTTTGGCACCGCCTTGTATAAATTAATACATGCATACTGTCAGTCAGTTTTTTATTTTGGTCACACCCAACTGTTTGACAAACTCATATATTAAGGTCCTTATTTGATAGAAAATGTTTAACATCTTGATAGTTGTCAGGGTTAGGACTAGAAGTGTCGTGCTGGGTCACGGCTTTTTTATTTCATGGTCTCGTTGATTTTAGCCAGTGCAAATGTCCTTGAACTATTCTCGTGGACAGTTTGTTTTTGTAACGCTTTTTCTTAGAGATGGAAAGAAAGTGGGGCAAGATAGAATAAATGGATGGGTTAGCAGTGACGGTGCAATTCTCGACCCCGTGATTTTGATAAACTTTAACAGGGGTGAGAAAAGGGAGTGAGTAAATTCGTACATAAAACGTAGAGGGTTTAGAGACTTTAGTAAGGGTTTTGATATGTTAATTTGACCTTGTCTGTTACTATTAATAGAATCTATTAATACTACGAGCTGAGCTCGAAATGGATGCACCAATCAAATTTGGGCAGTTGGCTGGGGATTTGCAGATGGCCGCGAGGTATATAACCGGAGCCATTGCTATGTTTCACTACTCCATGCAGAAATTATCCATCTGTGAAGGCAGTCGGCGGGATTCAGCCTGAGAGAATCAGAAGATTGTTAAAGTCATGTCTATGTCCTTGATAGACACTGGAATGAGACCATACGCTTCAGAAATTATC
This sequence comes from Onchidella celtica, assembly GCA_963931925.1. NCBI lineage: Eukaryota > Metazoa > Mollusca > Gastropoda > Systellommatophora > Onchidiidae > Onchidella > Onchidella celtica. The sequence goes on along the minus strand of OZ007576.1, from coordinate 28,045,105 downwards.
TACTGCTATTATCTCCGGCTCCCTGATCTCGTATCAGGGACCAAGTGTAAGTGTGTCTATTGATTCAACGATGAACGTGAAGCTGACCTAAATTTTCCAGTAGAAGTGCTACCGAAGAATGCAAGACTACAATGTATTTTAACTTGCAACTAGACCTAGCATGAGTGTCTGGTATACACATTTGTAAATTGAAATTGATGTGTCTGGATGAGGCTGGGGATTGCCAGCCCATCCTAGAGTAGATCTAGATCTAACTTAACTACGTCAGTCTGTTTTGACGAGTTAGAGCCTTTATAAGCGGTAGGCACAACTAACTGAGTTAACATTGTCGTCTGAGACATTAGGATATTATTTGTTAGATAGTAGGCAGATCATATCTGAAAGATAGATAAGTAATAATTAAATTGTGAATGCGTCAGAATGATATAGTTTTTAGGAATCTAGAGGAGACTTCTAGTGATATATTATTGAATTTTCATTTGATGCTGCTGATGTTGTCTTTTTAGTATGTAAGAGCTAGACGAAATTTGTTAGGGAATTTAAAGTAATAAATTTGTGGCCCTGCAAGGTCCTTGATAAAACTTATTCCAATTGTTATTAGTATATGTGGCATGGTATGGAAGAGTAATTTCTAAAAACCTCTCGATATTTTAAATGCAGTCGTAACACAAATAATTTCATATAACCCCAACCCGTAACAATAGTGAAGTACTTGTACAATACATGTTCCCTTTTACATGAGCAAATATATATATATATATCCCATAGAACCATGCCAACTGACACAGATAAAGATCTGTTCCTTTTGTTAGCCCTAGAGGACGATGAAGATGAATTGGCTCTACTGCTTCTACTTGAATCGGAAGAAGAGCACAGTGCATGGAAACATGCCCATTTTGAACTGGACCTGCTTCCTCAAGATTTCTGCCGAACTGCGTTTCGGTTTGAAAGGACCGAAATCAGGAGGTTAGCCAGGGCATTACGAGTCCCAGACCCAATTGTGCTGCCAAACAGAGTGCAGGTTTCAGCAGTTTTTGGGCTCTGCCTGCTGCTTAGAAGGTTTGCATATCCATGCAGACTTTCAGACTTGCTTCCAACGTTTGGAACAACAGCAACAACTCTTGGCAAAGTGATTACATTCATGGTGGACCACATCTGCCAAAACTTCTCCCATCTCCTGAGCAATTTGCAACAACCGTGGCTTCACCCTGACAGGCTTGAGGTTTTTGCCCAGAAAGTCAGCATGAAAGGGGCACCGCTGGACAACTCCTGGGGATTTATTGACGGGACGGTTCGTCCAATATGTCGTCCAAAGCACAACCAGAGGGATATGTTTAGTGGACACAAGAGAACGCATGCCATGAAATTTCAGGCAATAATGGCACCAAACGGTCTTCTTGCCACCCTCAATGGGCCTTTTGCTGGTAAACGCCATGACAGTGGCATTTTAAATGAATCGGGCCTGCTTCCCCTTCTGGAGGAGAGGATGAACACATCAGGTGGCAATCCACTGTGCATTTATGGAGATGCTGCCTACCCTTTGCGACCCCATCTCATGTGCCCTTACAAAGGCGCCAGCCTCACTAGAGATCAAGAGAATTTCAACAAGGCAATGGCCACAGTGCGCGACTGTGTGGAATGGGGATTTGGAAAGATTATATCACTCTTTGCTTTCTTGGACTACAAGAAAAATCTGAAAATGTACAGACAACCTGTTGGGAATTTTTACATTGTTGGAGCTCTGCTGACAAATGCCCATACTTGCCTCTACAGCAGTCAGACAAGTATATACTTTGACATGCAACCACCTTCCCTGGAGGAGTATCTCTGCCCCGGACTAGTAGTACAGTAGATAGAGAGTTCAGACATATAAGGAGATGAGATAAAACCTCATTTTCCACACACACACACAGAAAGAGAAAGTAGAAAGAGAGAGAGAAATAGAGTGACAGAGAGAGAGAGAGAGAGAGAGAGAGAGAGAGAGAGACTGTAAAAATTAGTGTGAAGTAACGGTGGTAGGCCTACCACATTTCATGCACCCACTGTAGTGGTTACCTTTCCCATAGATTGAGAATAGAGGTACTTCACATTTCATATATCGATGGCTCTCTGCAAGAACTGACCATCTCAGATTTTCTCATATCAAACAAAAGTGGCTTAAAATGAATGAAAGATAAGAACACGGGCTTCTTTGTCACGCCAAAGGCTTCAGTCAAGTCAAGTTTCAAAGCCACAAGTTGCAACACAGTTTTGAATGTGGTCAACATTTTCTTTTGCCGTTTTCTCGAAATTACAAAAAGAGCAGATGGTCACTTCTTGCATAGAGCCAGCGGTATATGATAGGCCTGTATTGTAAATATAATATAGTTCATTCCTGCTGATACACACAGATTTATGAAAAGATGACAACAGGAAAAAAATGCCTCTATGTACTTTTATTTCTTTTGAAGCGCATCCATGACATTCTTCATAAAAACCATTTGTTGTCCAAGGAGATCACGTAGATCCTCTCTAATTTTGTAGTCATTTTCTATTGATTTTGCTTTCTCCTCCATGTCAAACTTCAGTCTTTCAATCTCCATTTCATGGCGATGCGCCATCTCCCTCTCCTGCAACTCTATTTCTTTCTTACGCACACCAAGTTCTTTCACCCGCAGCCTCATCTCATCACCCACACTGTCCCTTTTTTGATTGAGATACTCGAGTACCATAGATGTTTTGTTTCTGGTACCGGTACCTCCATTTTGACCTGTTCCTGCAATAAAAAATAAAGAGCATAGTGAACCACTGAATGAAGGGATTTGGAGGGGGGGGGGGGGTGCCAAAGTGATACTGATAATCAAGTGTAGTTGTTGTACAAAATGGACCTTTATGTTTTAGTTACAATGTTCAGATATTCTGTCATGATTTATCTTTCTTGTTTCACTGTGGTTTTGGTATGGAGGTGAATTGTAATTTTATTATTAACTTGTAACATATGCAGCCTGTTGAAATTTAGTAGTAAATTGTTAATGTAAGATTGTAAGTTGTGAAGGTATTATCTTTCACAAAGGAAAGAAAAACATTGTCCATATACTTTTATATTTTCCTGTCTTGTATTCTGTGCCACTGATGACTGGAGGTGTGAAATGTGTGCCGAGTATATTGTATATTTACCACCGTGTCTCTGTATCATTCTGTCCTCTTGGGTGGCTGCAGTGGGTACAGGTGTGGCCAGGTCTGTACTGTTTTGATCCTCACCATCAGTTTGGGGTGGGCCACGTGAAATAGAAGTTTGGGCCAGGGGTGGGGCAGAGGATGTGGATGATTGGGGCGAGGTGGGGGCATATGTCGTGGAAGGCTGGGCCAGGGGTGGGGCAGATGAAATGAAAGGCTGAGGCACGGAGCGGGCAGACGAAGTGGAAGGCTGGGCCAGGGGTGGGGCAGAGGATGTGGAAGGCTGGGGCACGGAGCGGGCAGACGAAGTGGAAGGCTGGGCCATGGGTGGGGCAGAGGATGTGGAAGGCTGGGGCACGGAGCGGGCAGACGAGGTGGAAAGCTGGGACAGTGCTGGGCCTAATGAGGTAGAGGGCTGGGACAGTGCTGGGCCTAATGAGGTAGAGGGCTGGGACAGTGCTGGGCCTAATGAGGTAGAGGGCTGGGACAGTGCTGGGCCTAATGAGGTAGAGGGCTGGGACAGTGCTGGGCCTAATGAGGTAGAGGGCTGGGACAGGGATGTGCCAGATGAGGTAGAGGGCTGGGACAGGGATGTGCCAGATGAGGTGGAGGGCTGTGTCCAGGCAGATGTCGATGATTCCGGTAGTAGCAGTGGCAGTCTGTCAGAAAAAGATACAGAGAATCAAGGAATTACACTCAACAAATATAAAGAGATAGCCACCACATTTCATTGCTACCAAAGTCGAACGAAACAGAAATTATTGTGTGACTGGGCAAGCCAAGGCTAAGCAATAATCTGCTTCCTTCATTATAAGTATAGTTTTATCTTTGAATCTCCATCCATCACAGAATTCAAGCCAAAACATGAAGTGCAAGGATGAACACAAATTGCGATTAGGGAATACCTGGATGCCAGACGAGCTGCTTTGGCTCGTGTCATTTCAGCATCAACCGCATTCCTCCTGCCTTTCCCCTTTGCTTGCACCTGGCAGTTCCACTCTCGCTCCAGGTCAGACACCTCTTGGAGCAACTGATCCCTTTCGGTGTACTGCTCCTCTGTGCCAGATCTGTTAAAATTTGTTAAATAGATAAATGCCAAATGCATGATAAACTGATGAACCTGCCTTAATTCGTCATGGATTTGCTGTAACACGATGTAGCCTACTACTACTATGCCATGTACCAGGTGTTGGGTTTTTTCACTCTTTTGCTGTGCAATTACACCCGGGTTCGGGTTAGATTTTTAATTTCAGTTTGATTTTTATTGACTTCGTGCTCTGTCTGTTTTCAGGATAATAATATACCCAATATTTTTGAGGTCAATAAATGTGTTTTGTTCGAAACTGCTGGACATCATCCTTATGACTAATGTACAGTCAACTCCGTATTTCTTGACAGTGATGGGACCAAGCTTGACATATCGAGTAAAGAGAATGTCGAGTTAAGGGTAGAACGGTAGGCATTGCCCAGTTGCCCAAATTTTTAAAAACTGTAATTGCTGCCCTTCTGTGATGATGAAATCATACAGAGCCTGACAATCACATTACTTTTTTTTCACACATATCAGACGACTTGAAATCTAGTCCCATTGTTGCATCCTCCAAGAAAAAGGATGTTCTAAAATTATAAAGGCCACTTACTTCTTCATGTTGACCATGTCATCCTTCCTGAACTTTGTGACCAACAAAGTCACTCTGTCCTTGATCGACTTCGTTTCCACTTCTGTGAAATCTGGTCGTCTGGTGTGAATGAAATCAAAATGCACATTGTACACAATTTAAATAAATTACTACAGCATACCATTTAAAGCAATAATGCCGGTCACTACCGTCATATGTTTCAAGGTTTCTGTTGGCTTGGAATAAACAAGGAAGACAGCTATACAGAATGACTACAAGATTGCAATAAAGTATGACCATTTTCTAAATAACTCCGAATGACTTGAATGTGAAGAGAAGTTGTTGGTCATTCTTATTTTGTCCTACCTTCTAAGTAATGAGGCTATCTCGCTCCAGGCTGTTTTGGAACGGTATGGATTTCTAGCCACAACCTCCATCAGGAGTATTATATCGACTGCTGGGGTGTAGTACAGCCGCTTCCTGGACTGGCTGGCCATGGCGAACTGAAAATAAAAGATTTCTCATGTTCTGTTTTCCTTCCAACTTCGGATTTTGATTTAAAAGGGGAAAGAATTAAAAACATCAATAGAATAAATCCGATTTTATGTGGTAACTATCATGTCCGATTTCTTTACCTATTGATGCCTAGGCAACCACATCCCAAATAAATGTAGGCTAATCTTTACTTTACATTCATTGAAAAGGCTTTAACTCAGCTATACATTTTGCACTAGGCCTAAGTAATTACAAGGTGTACAATCCCCCCCCCCCCAACCCCCTTCTCTCTCTCTCTTTCTGATAGTTGAACAAAGAAAGCAGCGTGACATAGATTTACGTTCGCAGTCACACAATTTTTTTTTCAAGCTTGCCCGTGATTGCGCCCTTCTTATCTTATTATTAAAAAAAATAGAAGTGTGAAGTATTCATTTCGTATTCATTGTGGTGCAGTTTTGCCCCATTTTTTGGCTCGACTTTACAACCTAAATGACAGTTTCAAAAGTTATAAAATTAATTTTCTCAAGTGTCAGTAAATCCAGTTCAATCGCTTTTCTATCGACTGATTGTGTTAATTCAAGTTTCAGGTATTTTTAAATTAAACGTCGCAAAAAAGTAAAATACAATGATCTTTGTTTTGGCTCCCTGTAGTCAGCCCACCGCACCGGAAACGATGTATTAATATGCGTTCAATTCAGTGCGCGCAATTACCCTACCAGAAATGAGTGCATGGCGCTCTGGTGCGCATGAAATCTGCAGTACGACTGTAAAATATGGGAAGCTTTCTAGACCAAAAAAAGAGAGAGAGAGATGGAAGGGTGGGTTCACAGTTTTATCCCGGATAATGCCGGGAAATTCATATATTTGTAAAAGAAAAAAGATAAATGTTCATAGGTTGTCAGAATAAAGTCTTGTTCACAATAGATAAGATAAGATAAGATAAGATACATTTTATTCGTCCTTGTACAAGGAAATTTGTTTTGATCATTGAATACATAACAATACAGTTACAGAAGCAGAAAGTATGATACATAGCGCGCACACACACATATATACACACACACTGATAAATTAACTAAATTAACAAAATTAACAGTGCACACAATATGCTTCCCTAACTAAAACACATTGACCTGACACGCAGGACATAATTCAACTGTGCACAGATTACGATCAAGATGACGACATTATTGTAACATCCTAGTTGATGATGGAATAAACGATTTAAAGTAGCGCTCAGTTTTAGTTTTCTTTGACAACAGCCTTAAACTTCTTACAGATCTTATATATTCCTTGTTCAGGGGATGTTGGGGGTCATTTATAATAATATTAGCTTTTTTAATACAAGCACCAGTGTACAGCTCATCAAAATATGGCAGATCACAGATACAAATTTTGGATGCTTTTTAAATTAAATTATTGATCTTATTTTTATCTTTTTGTAAGATGTTTCCTCCCCAACAGACAACTCCATACATCAAAACGCTCTGAATAGCCATGGTGTAAAATATTTTCAGAATGCTTTTGCTAACTTTTAAAAAGCGGAGCTTTCTGAGGAAATACATGCGCTGGTTGGCTTTCTTGTATACATATGTTACATGCGCATGCCAGTTAAGCAATGAATCAATAGTAATGCCAAGATATTTGGCCTCTGTGACAATTTCAACCTCTTCATTGTTGATAGTAAGAGGGCAAACAGGGTTACGGAACGAAGATTAATCTGATTTTAAAGTTCTGAATCGGGAAGGCAGCCCCACTTCGATAAAGGCCATGCGAACATGAAAAAATAGGGCGCTACACCACCACAAGGACGCTACGCTACCACAGCGAAATCGGGTTTTACCACATGCTGAAAAATGAAGATTAGTGAACACAACAGTCATGGACAGAAAAAAATGGCCATCAAATTCGCACGAAAAAAAGGTTAATAAGTCATAAAGGTCCATACATACCGTGAAAAAAACTTGCTTCTGGATGAAAAGTTCAAAAATTTTGGTTCTGTAATGACAGCAGTTCCAACGTCACTTTCGTATCTGACATAGCCGAATCGCAACAAAGCGCGACCCAAAATAGTGCGACAACGGACAAATTCCTCCGCGTTGCGTAACTTCCGCCGACGGTGCGTATATGCGCGGACTGTCTCTAAACCACCTGAAGTGCATCGTGAAACAATCATTATCGTAGGGAGGCGCATCGACGTGCTGTCCGGTGCTAAGAGGAGAGACGGGAGCTTATTCGTGTGGAACAGCAGACCAAAGGACGCTAGGCTAGCCTTGCATGCATCACTCCTTCCGGCGTCTTCCCTACTAATTCAGTGATTGTCAAAATTGGGCAAAAAGAAAAAGTTGTATGCAGCGAAGCCCTGCGTGAGAAATAAAACTCAAACGATACAAAGCAAACTAAAGAGAAGACAGGAAAATACACAAATTTTCGCCTTTTTCAAGTGTAAAAAAAAAAATAGAACAATAGTGATTCATGTGCACTACAGCGGCTGTTCAACGAAGGTGGCTTAACTAAGCTACATGTCGTCGTCCGCATAATAAAACTTCACAAAGCTGGTTTGGGAAATTTTACAGGAGAAGGAAAAAACTGATTTATTCCAAACCACAGGTCGCAGATTCTTGAAATTTTCTCACTTGTATACATTTGCTTTTACAACTTAATACACTGCTTGATGTCTCAGCCTGATGATTTTGATTACAATTATGTTTTAGGTGTTTAGCAGGTTTGCTGACCCGAAATCCGCACGATAAAACCTCCTTATCCTTAAGGCGATTTTATTGTGTGCATTTCTCTTCTCTCACTGGCCAGCAAACTTCTTTATCCAGGCATGTTTTCGTTTTGCCTTTGTAAAGGCTAGTTTTCGAGGGCAAATCAGGTGTGTACCAGACATGGATGAAGTTGTATAGCGACAGGAGGGATATAAAGTGAATTTAGTAAAAGTGGGAAAATATTTGGAGAAACTGGAAGACGGATAACCGCAATGAAGTAAACTAGAAGACGTTAAAGACGTTCCATATAGACACATAAAAACATTAAAAAACATACAATGCATGGGAAATCTATTAATATTTCACTAACTTGCAACCCTTTGGCATGAGTCACTGACCAAACTATACACTCTTCAGGCCTTAAATTTGGCAGGAAGGTGGCAATTGAGATAAGGAAGATGATGGCTATAATTAAAAGTTGTTTACTTCAAGCATATATTAAAAAAAAATAACAATGTTTATTGCAATGTAACATCTGTATTTTTGCATGTTTGTTTCGTAATATATATAGAACCATGCATGTCATAAAAAGTAATCGTATCAAGCGTTCAGTTTGGTGCGTAGTGTTCTGGTGCGCATGAGTTCTGAAGCAAGACTGTAGTTTATTACTATTATTATATGAGAGAGAGAGAGAGACAGATAGAGATGGGGGGGGGGGGGGAGCACATGATTGTTTATTCCGGGCAATGCCCGGTAGGTTATCTAGTTCTTTATATTGTGGGAATTAAAAAAGACGGTTTATCAATTAAAAATAAACTTTAAAAAAGAAAAACAAAAACGTGCAGACTTTCTCTTCAGCCTTTTCGGCTCATTCTTTCCGCCTTTTCATTCATCAATTCCTTCCATGCTTTCCCCCTTTTTCCTCCTTCCTTCTATATAATTCCTCTTACCAGGTCTCATCTCTCGGCCCTCCCTCTCTTCACCCATCTCCCCCTCCCCGTCTCTCTTTCTCACCCGTCCGCCCTCCTCTCCACTTTTCTTTATTTCTTTCTCTTTCGTTTTTTCGCTCTCACGTTTTATCTCTTTCCTCGTTCACCCAGCCCCCTCTCTTTGTTCTCCCTGACTTCCTACTTCTATCTCTCTCTCTCTCTCCCTCTCGCTCTCTCTCTCTTTTCGTGCGGTGGAACTATACCCCTGAATGCACGCAGTCACATCCCGCTATAGTGTGACCCTTCTTTAAATACTTCTGCTCCATGTTAGTAGCTCTTAGTCTTGAAAAGCGGAGAAGAGCCTTGGCCAGAATAAGGTTGCTCTTCTCGTAGGTACAGCCCTCGATGTACTGGATGCACCTTTTGTAGCTCCCTAGTTGTAAGACACACAAGATGCGAATTCATTGGGCATTAGCTTTCCTTCCACCTCATGCCACAAGAAGCATTCCACGTCAGCTTTAATGGCCAGATTGTGGATTGAAAAGTTATGGACATACACTTTTCTTTTTGTAACATGACGCCAGTGCATTTAGACCTGGAGCGATGACCTTTGCCTGCAAACCCATCGTTGTCACGGCAACATCCCCATGCTCAGCAAGTAGTTTTTATTTGGCATTAGAAGTCTGTGCATCATTTGCTTTTATGAGCCTTCCATGTTACCTCGTCGTACGACACACACGTGTCGCACTGACTTAGCGGTGTTTGAATATGGCCAAATTCTGGGACTTGAAAGTATGTTTTCAAAAAGTCTTTGGCTCACAGCCTGTTGGTCCATCTCTCTGCGGCTACATTTTTTTTCTATATCTTTTGCATTAGACCTATGTAATCACGAGGTGTACCATTTCCACCCCCCCCCCTTCCCTCTCTCTTTCAGAAAGTTGAATGAACAACGAAATCAGTGTGACCTAAATCTACGTTCGCAGTCACACACATTTTTTTCAAGCTTGCCCGTGATTGCGCCCTCCTATTGTAAAAAAAAAGGATAAATGTTAGTAAGTTGTCAGAATAAAGTCTTGTTCACAATAGTGTTGTACCAACAGGATTACGGAACGAAGATTAAACTGATTTTAAAGTTCTGAATCGGGAAGGCAGCCCCACTTCGATAAAGGCCATGCGAACATGAAAAAGTAGGGCGCTACACTACCACAAGGATGCTACGCTACCACAGCGAAATCGGGTTTTACCACATGTTGAAAAATGAAGATTAGTGAACACAACAGTCATGGACAGAAAAAAATGGCCATCAAATTCGCACGAAAAAAAGGTTAATATGTCATAAAAATCCATTCATATCGTGAAAAAAAGCTTGTTTCCAGGTGAAAAGTTCACAAACAGAAGCTCCGTATCGACAAAGTTGCAAAGTTACTTTCGTAACTCTCACAGCCGAATCGCAACTAAGCGCGACCCAAGATAGTGCGAAAATGGACAAATTCCTCCCCGTTGGGTAACTTTCGCCGACGTCACGTCTTTGCGCGGACTCTCTAGTATTCGACGTTTTTAGGCCTATTTTCATTTATTACAAAATTACGATACTTCGCTTTCATGTCAAAGGAATAGACATAGTAGCAAAAAGAACTGCCTTTCACATGTAATTTTTTCAGGTCTGGGCATTTCTTCCTCGCAGCAGTGAAATTTTTTTCCTTGCTGTTTTTTTTATATAGAAGCGTGCCTTCAGCGATTAACACTCCTACTATACCAAACAAAAAAAAAGGGGGTTTGGGGGGGGGGGGGGTCCCAGCTGAAGGTTTATACATTGTACCTCATAGACGACACTCTTTTTAAATTAAACGAATAAATAAATAATGGCAAACTAATTGACTGTTTCCGATCCAACATAATTTTCGGCGTAGGGATCGGAATGGTTGTGTAATGAAATAGTAATGAAACAGTCGCATTACAGTCCGTATCATAGACATTACAATGGGCCGAAAAATATTTATTTCTAAAACGCGGTAAAGGTAAGACTTTTTAATGCATCTTGTGTCAGGCCGACGTTTTAAAGAAGGTATTATTTGAGGGACTAAATGTTAAAAGGGGTTTAGATATTGTATGTGTGGCGGGAGGGAGGTGGGGTGGGTTAAAAGAAAAAATGAAAAGAAACGAAAAAAAGTAGTATTTTAAACGAATGTATTTTCTGCTGTTTTCGTCATCTGCCTCTCTCATTTGTTTCTCTCCATTAGATTTCTTAAATGGCACCTGGAATCCAAACACAATACATTACAACTTTTTAATAGGTCATACATGTACATGTCCTAATGAAATATTATACGAAAGGTATACACTAAGTTTCGAACTCGGGATCAGTTTCAATGAAATGGCGAGCCAACAGCAGAGCCAGCGTTTTCAAAACGTTTGGGCTACAGAGGCCAGTTACTAATTGTGCTACACTAATTAATATTCAAGTATAAATAATTGATCTACAATAATAATAGCAAGGGACTCGTTTAAATATAGATCGCCCCAGTGCGGTCGTTGACTTTTCACTGATAATTTAAAAATACGAACTGGGTTGATAGCAAAACAAACCGTATCATGTTCTTTGTTATTGCTTGTAACTGGACATTCGACATCCATTCCTTTTCTTTTTCTGTGAACATCTCTGTTTCAGAACTGTAGACTACACTGCGTCTCTTTTAGAAAGAGCCGGATCAACATAATTATAGGTTCTCGAAAACTGTTGGTTGGATTTATTTACACTAGCCGACCCGCGCAAGATAAATTTTGCAACTTTTCCACACACCAAGCCCAACCGTATTTATCTAGATCTAGGCTACATTAAAACGGCATTTGGATTAGGTGCAATGACTAACAGAACTTACTGCTACACCACATTTTCATGTAGAAATAAACAGATGTGATAACGTTGACTTTCGACCACCAGTGTGTAAAGAGAGGTCAAGGACGGAATTTCCTATCATGGTTTTTGATTCTACTCGGCGAAAATGCGTCTCTGTTTTTGCGGCTCAAAACATTTTAATATAAATAATAGTAACGACTGATTTTTGTTCAATATGAATGTGTCCACGTAACTCGTCGTCACAAATTGATGCAGTACACCAAGTTTTATAATTTTTGATGGCGCAGTCTCGTAGTTTTAGCGGCTTACAGGTTCACCCTCTAGCTCAATTGTAGTAAGATGATTATTTAATCAAAATCAGGGGACAGCCTAACAAGGAGAAAAATCAGTCCCATACGGTTGAATGTAAAATATGAGCCCATGCAAAATTTCAAATAAACGTAAGACACAGTTTGGGAGAAATTCAATTTCGATCCTGCTCATTTAAAAAAAACAAAAACACTATAGTGTCTCACTTATTTTTTTTTCTTTTAGAATGACCTCTGTGCTATATTAGCCAGAGTGGTTTTGCTTGCAAATTGAATGTTTTCTGAAATATTGTAGGATTTAGGATTAAAGTTAGGTTAAGCCAAAACGGCCACAGCAACATTTTCATTAGCGACATGATCACAATGACCTTTTGGCAAAATGGCAACAATCTGATAACAAAAATCCTATTTTGAATATTTTGGCTATTTGGAAAAAAATTCCCCCTCCCGTTTTGTTCCATTTTAAAAGAAAATTCAGCTGATATTCCCATTACCAGTTTTCTTGGAATAATCCGTGATTTTTTTTATATTTTAAATTCAGCCCCTTTATCCCGTCACCCATTTTCTTTGAATGACCCGTAATTTTTTCTTCTTTAATATTACTTCTGTATTTTATAGTTTTCTTGATGTTGGTGATGCGTGTTGTAAATTTTGAAAGCAGTTTACTCGTCAAGTGGAACTAGTGATAACCAAAAGAGATTTGATATCCGCGTTAAAAACTATGTGTGCGTGTGTGCGTGCCAGGAAAGTGAGGACTCCCAGGGCACAAAGCCAGTCTAATTTAGTTTTAAAAGGAAAGTGCTGTGAAATCTGAGAACCTTACCTGGGTTGCATATTACGTTCTCTCTCTCTCTCTCATCCTCTCTCTCCCTTTCTCTCTCTCTCTCTCTCTCTCTCTCTCTTTCTCTCTGACCTCTCTCTCCTTTTCTCTCTCTCTCTCTCTCCTTTTCCTTCTCTCTCATCCCCCACCCTCTGTCTCTCTCATCTCCCCTTTCTCTTTCTCTCTCTCCCTCACTTTTCCTCTGTCTCTCTCACTTCCCCCCCCCCTCTCTCCGTGAGTGTATTATTTGTGTGTATGTCATGTGTGTGTCCGTCTGTATCCCTCTCCCTGTGTGTGTGTGTGTGTGTGTGTGTGTGTGAGTATACGAAATATCATAAAAACCACAGAAAAACTGTGGGGTCGCAGCAAGGTTATAAGCAATGTCAAAATTTGGCAAAAAAAAAAAAAAAACTTGTATGTAGCAAAGCCTCGCGTAAGAAATAATACCCAAACGATACAACGACACGCAAACTAAAAGAGAAGACAGAAAATGGCCGACATTTCGGGAACAGCCTTCATCAACAAGGGGAAAAAAATGAAAAAAACATCCTGTGCTGCTGTCCAAGCAAGAACTCGCAGTTAAATTGGCGTATTCTGTTTAGACTATACATTTTCTATTCAAATCCTTTATTGTTCCAGTGTTTTGTGTGTTCCATTTCCCATCTTTTTTTCTGTTGTTGTTTTTTCGTTTGCCGAAATATCGCCCATTTTCTTTCCTCTCTTTTTTTAGTTTGCGTATCATTGCCTCGTTTGGGTATTATTTCTTACGTGTGTGAGTGTAAGTATATCTGTCTCTCTCTCTCACTCTTTCTCTTTCTCTCCCTTTCTCTCTCATTCTCACAAGGTGTCTACCTCTGTACCCATTTCTTTTTTTTCTCTCTCTACCCGCCCCCCCCCCTCCGTATCTTACCTCTCCCTTCCTCTCTTAATTTAAATTTTATGCCGTAGCATTTAACTTCCCCTCCCCCACCCCAGCAAAAAACAACAACACACCAAATAACTGTACTATACAAAAACACAGTTTTAATGCTGTACATTATGTAAGAACACATTATAGTACCCGTAGGTTACCAGATGTTAACACTGGAATATCAAGTTACTTCTCTTCGCCATTTCATAATTATAGAGCCAGCATCCGATATAGCTGAAAATTAAGGGCTGCACAGTAAACCGTCCTAACTCGATGGTTTTCGAAAATTGAGATACTTGGTATGCTTATCGCCCTTGATAACCTGCGGGGTATGTTGTTATACAATGGAGGTTAAAATCTGAAAAGTAAACTATTGAATGTAAAATAGAGCGTTTTCGAAATATCGTAACTATGAAGTCTGATAAGAAGCTGTGGAGTTTTTTGCTTGACCTGAAAAAAAAAATTGTAGGAACCGAGTTACGACATTTTACCACGCGGCACTTGTAAAAAAACGCACGTGTTTTCAGATTGCACGAAGAGATTTCGGATATTAGGTGGTTCGAAATTTTCATAAATAGCTTTGGTGTCTGGTTTCATGTGTGTTCTCTGTGAGATTTGGTGTCTGGTTTCTGGTGTTTCTGCATGGGATTTGATACTATGGAATGTGTGCAGTTTAATTCAATAATAGTGGTATAATTTTATGACTGTTGTCCTTCAGTTTTCGTTTTACAACCTTGGGTTTGAGTCTGAGTTTGAATATTATGGGATGTCGGCATGATAAACGCCACTTTGTGGATTTCACGGTCTATTTGGGTAGCTCACTCACAGTTTGTTTTTTCAGAACTTCATCAGTTTAAATTTCGCACATAGAAGTAGATAGTTCCGTATAAATTTTAGTACACTGGGTAAATTATCGAAGACAAAAATTGGCAAAAAGAAAAAGTTGCATGTGGTAAAGCCTCGGATAAGAAATAATACCCAAATGATACAGCAAAACGCAAAGAAAAAGAGAAGAAAATGCCAATAATTCGGCGAAAACCCTCTTCAAGAAAAAATATTTAAAAAAGGGAAAAAAACAACAAGAGAAAAAAAAAGGAAAATTTGCTACCTACAACTTTTTCTTTTTGCCAGTTTTTGACTTAGTTTTAAGCCTTGCTGCGGCCCCACAGTTTTTTTCTGTGGTTTTATAATATTTGGTAAAATTATCAAAAGTTGTTTTGTTTTGATCTCAAAAGAATTTTGTAAAGTGTGTAAAACCCTGGGATATTAGACTAGAGTATCACAGAGACTATCTGCTCACGCCATGTGGCGAAATTGGCTTTTGTTTGCTCTGGAAATGTTTTGAAAAGTGGATTTCACTAATTGACCACACAACTCTTTGGTTAGTGACATGGCTACAAGAACTTTTTAGAAAACTGGCGACAAGAACTTGTTCGAAAACTGGCCACAATAACTTTGTTGGGAAAGTAGCCACAATAGCTTTTTCGGAAAAATGGCCAACAATAATCTTTTTGGGAACTGGCCACATAGCGTTTGTTTTTTTTAACTGGCCACAATAACCTTTTCGGAAAGAGGCCACAATAACTATTTTGGAAAGTGGCTAAAAAAATTTTTTTTGAAAGTGGTCACAATAACCTTTTAGGAAATTGGCCACAAGTTGGGAACGACAATCATATTATGAGTATTTTGGCTACACGGCCTAATTGGCTTCTACCAACAACACCACCATCAACAAAAGTAACCATAAAAAAATACAGATACTAGTAAATAGGATAAAGTAAAACATTCGTACGTTTTATTCACCACAACCAGCGTAATTCTGAGAATTTTTTTTATTTGACTGTGAAAATAATACCATTCTGAAAAAGTCAAATTGATCTATTATCACAAATTCTGGCAATAGAACTATCTGACCGTGGACAATTATAAAAGCTACCATATTTATTAGAATAGCCTTTGATGAAATATGTATTACGAAACTACCGATATCTGAGCATGGACACTTTTTCATTACGCCATTATTATAATCGACACCTTACTTCGTCTAGAAGCATGCATTGGCTGAGACACAGGAACATGGAATTATTCTTCTGTCTTTCTTCAATCATTAATTTATTCTTTGATCTACTTATAAGAAGGTAAGGCAAGGTAAGAATCAATGTATCATCCCATGAAGGAAATTCACTTTCACAGAGCATGTAAGAGAAAATACATGGTGCCCACATTTAACACACAATTAATTACATTAACCTAATATGACTCAGTAACAGGCCTAAAAACGATCATCTGCATCTTATTTTGTTTTCTTTGATGTGCATTCTAATCATTCATTTATTGTGTTGCTCTTGGATGATCTAGCTATTTATTCTAATGAAACAGGTGATAGTGACAGGTGACTGTCGTTTAAGATGGGTATATACGAATTTCACTGTCATGTTGCGTGTTTTCTCATTGGCTGTGTTGTTAATTCTGTTCTTGTCACTTTCTCTGGCAATATCCCACCCCTCCCTTTCCCCCTTTCCCCCTCGCCCCCCCCTCCCCCCTCAAGCTGTAATGCAAAATACGTTATTATACTTCCGATGGTGGCTTATAATTTATTTATTTATTATTTATATAGTATGTTATGTGTGTGTGTCTATGTATACAAATGTATGTCTAGCCGAGAGAGTGTGTGTGTGTGTAAGAGAGAGAGAGAGAGAGAGAGAGAGAGAGAGAGAGAGAGAGAGAGAGAAAGAGAGAAAGAGAGAGAGAGAGAGAGATAGTTGCAGATGGAGAGAACACGACTTCCTGTAAAGCGCCTAGAGCGAATTGTTTGGATTGGGCGCTTTATATTTATAAGTGATCTTCATTATTATTATTTTATTTATTTATTCATTTATCGTGCACATGAGAATTGACGCCATGTTCAATGAAAGATCCATACTTACGAGGCACTACAAGTATTTTTAAGTTCACGAATTTGAATTTTGAACGATTCTTACTGTGTTTGTGAATAGTACACTTTCATAAAGTAGATACTAAATGTTGAGTTTAATTCATGCTGGGTGTATTATCAGCATGGCCATGGTCGAGCTGAGCCTGCAACAAGAACAAAAACAACTACAAAAGCAGCAGCAACGACAACACTAACAGCAGCATCAGTAACAACAGCAATAACAATAACAAAAAAGAAAGAGAAAAAAAATCGCTATCATAAAAAAACCACGGCAGCAACAACAACAATCATAATGAGTAATAATAATGATAATAATAATAATCATAACTGTGATAATAACAATGAATAATAATAATTATAATAGTGATAATAATAATAATAATAATAATAATAATAATAAATAATGATAATAATAATGATAATAATAAATAATAATAATGATAATGATAATAATAATGAACCAGAAACAACAAAAAGTGTACTAAGTAATTAAGTCACCAAATTTCATTTCCATTATCTGCAGAATCATTCTGTCCTGCTGGAGGTTGCTCAAGACGATTTGTAATTTGCTGATTCAAAATGAATACAATCATGTATACGGAAGTCTTGATACCACGTGAAGGGGTCAAGGGAAAAACCAGTGATGTCAGGTTTTTGAACTTTTGAGAAAAACGAAAAACAAAGTTTGAAGACTTATAACATAATGTTTTATGATTTTAAACTTTCTTCAGTTTGTGGATTTCAAAACCTTGTCCATTTCTCTGTCTTTTAAAAAGATTGCTGGGTCAATATCTTTGTAGAATAATGAATTAGAAGGTTTTTAAACATACAAGGTCAAATTTGACATCACTGGTTTTTCCCTTTTTTGGGTGCATTTTGAGAAGAAACAAAGGCTAACACTACCAGATGCACTAGTATCTGTGCTAATGAGGCAAAGAAATTATCCAAAGCACTGATGAAACTTGGATTATTGTCATCTGAGACCTTTACTATTAAAATGATGGCTATATTATGACAGGAATAGCAGCACGGCGGCTACTTGGCAGGAGCCAGCTTCTTCTTTTTGTGCAAATTTTTCATTCTACAGTGCATATGAGTTCCATCTATACAAAAAAAATGTAAGAAAACCCCTTTGTTCCCTATGGACTCAAAAACTACTGGACGTATTGAACTGAAATTTGGCACACACAATTGTACGATACTGACCAGTGTTCCTATGTACATAGGCATAAAAAAGCTTATGGGATTCGTGAGTTATTTAATAAAAAAAAAAATGTTTATTGCTATGTAACATCTGTATTTTTGCATGTTTGTTTCGTAATGTATAGTACCGTCCATGTCATAAAAAGTAACCGTATCAAGCGTTCAGTTTGGTGCGTAGTGTTGTGGTGCGCATGAGTTCTGAAGCAAGACTGTAGTTTATTACTTTTATTATATGAGAAAGAGAGCAGGAGAGAGAGACAGAGAGAGAGAGAGAGAGCGAGAGAGAGAGAGGGGGGCAGGGGGAAGCACATGATTGTTTATTCCGGGCAATGCCCGGTAGGTCATCTAGTTTCCCAAATAACTGGAGTCATGTTGAATGGGAACATAGAAACCAACATAATTTTACTAAATACACAACAGAAATGGAAGCTAAAGAAAAAGTCAGATGAGCGAGAAATGAGAACACAAACAACAAGGATGACAAAACAAGAAAAGGAGGCAAAAATGCACTGCAGAGTAGATCTACCATGATTTAAAATGAACTGAAGAAATATTTTTATTTAAAGTCAGAGAACGTAAAAACAAAAACCAGACACATGCACAGATTTAAAAACAAAGAATTTTCAAAGTAAGAGTAAAACTAGTCTGTGCTATCTTCCTCAGACTCGGAATTTGCTCCTCTCCCCTCATTTACCAGCAGACTGTCAAAAAACTCCTGAGCTCTCAGACAGCAAAAACGCTTCAGGAACTGCAGGTCATTATATTTAGCCTGCATCTTTTGTAGCCAGCACGTTGAAATGATCCAAGAGATTCTGTCGCTCTGCGACAATTGTAACCTCGAAGCATCTGTACCTCTGGCAGTTACATGGAGGACCTCCTAAATGTGCGCTGAGGCGTGCCTTCTTTTTATTTTCTCTTGCTCTTCCATTGATCTTTCGTTTCTTTGGTTTCTCTGTCACTCCTGGGTGATTCTCGGCGTCCGCCATTTTGTTTACAGTGTTTGGTCATGTGACTTTTTCTAACGCCCTGATTGGGTTTGATTACCCACAAGGGAGACCATTCAAAATAAAAAATTGACATCACCGGTTCTTCCATTGTCCGTTCCTGACATCGCCGGTTTTTCCATTGCACGGCTTTTATAAAACCTCTAATAACTCCGGACTGTGCCCGTTTTTTCGTTGGTCTTTTCTACAGCCATAAACTTCCCATTGTGTTGTATCCCGACACAGTGTTAACTCATTTTATGAAAAAATTGACATCACTGGTTTTTCCCTTGACCCCTTCACGTGCCAGTTAACATCACAAGAAACAGTGGACACAGTCATAGTGCTAGATGTAAACATGCTGGACACTGCTGACCACTGGAAAGCATGATCATAATCCTGTATTACTTTGTCTGTAGCGCTGATACAGTGATAGTAAGCGAAGTTTTTTTTTTTTACCCGTGTTACGCTGTGCTAATGGTGAATTCAGGTGCAGTGTAAACTCCGTTATTGGTTTGGTGTGAAATGGCTTGGTGTGCAATGATTCACGTCTCTAGTGTGGTTTAGAAATGGAGTAGTGCTTTAAAAGTGGCTTCCTGGGAGATGAATTTACAATCAATTTATATATAACTTTATTGCGATAGTGAATCTGTGACATGTTTTGTTGTTTTTTAATTCTTATTTTTTGTTTTAGCGCGAACGCACTTGGCTTGGTTTTGCTGAACATAAAATCAGACTTTAAGTGATAGCAACAGTGAAGCTTATCGACCATACAGTGAGGGTTATAACCCACATTTTTAATAAGATGTGTTGCTTTATAGACAAATTGAAGCAGTAGCATGTGACTAAATATAGATCAATCGACAAAACTGTGATTTGACATTTGAGAAATACTGGAAATACAATGGAACTTTTGTTATCTTTCAAAATTCTTCAAAAATCCGGGACCCGATTATTTTTGCCACAAATTCGGCAAGTCGGCAAGACGAAAATGTTATCTTCGGAAAAATTACCTCCCCATCTTCAGTAAGGTGTCGCCGGAGGTATTTATCACGTGAACGATGTTCTTCAGGCTTCTTGAGCAGTATCCTTGAGCCAAACCAGTAAAATGATGGTGTACGCGGGAATGACGTCACAGGCCATGACGTCAGCTCCTTTGACGTCAGGAGGCAATAGTCACACCAGCACCAGTTCGCTTAGCCATGACCTCATCCAGGCCACACTCCCTGGTCTGTCTCTGTCCCCTGGTCAAGGTACTATCAACCCAGCAGCCATGCACGACAGGAGAAGATCCTACTCGCTCTTAGATTTGTCAGACAACGAGAGTAAACGTGAGGAAGTAATGAAAATCAAGGTAAGTCGTCTAGATAATCTCTCCTGTACTCTGGCAGAACTCAGTAAATCGAAATTTGGTGAAAATTTATTAGGTAAAAAGTAAAAAGCTAGCAAATTCAAAATATAGCCAGGTAAAAACCCGTTCCATGTTCCTGTGTCTCAGCCAATGCATGCTTCTAGACGAAGTAAGGTGTCGATTATAATAATGGCGTAATGAAAAAGTGTCCATGCTCAGATATCGGTAGTTTCGTAATACATATTTCATCAAAGGCTATTCTAATAAATATGGTAGCTTTTATAATTGTCCACGGTCAGATAGTTCTATTGCCAGAATTTGTGATAATAGATCAATTTGACTTTTTCAGAATGGTATTATTTTCACAGTCAAATAAAAACAATTCTCAGAATTACACTGGTTGTGGTGAATAAAACGTACGAATGTTTTACTCTATCCTATTTACTAGTAGTCAGGTATAAATCTATTAAGTGAAAATGTAGTCAAGTAAAAACCTATTAAGTGAAAATGTAGTCAAGTAAAAACCTACTAAGTCAAAATGTAGTCAGGTAAAAAACCTATTAAGTGAAAATGTAGTCAGGTAAAAACCTATTAGGTGAAAATGTAGTCAGGTAAAAACCTATTAAGTGAAAATGTAGTCAGGTAAAAACCTATTAAGTGAAAATGTAGTCAGGTAAAAACCTATTAAGTGAAAATGTAGCCAAGTAAAAACCTATTAAGTGAAAATGTAGTCAAGTAAAAACCTATTAAGTGAAAATGTAGTCAAGTAAAAACCTATTAAGTGAAAATGTAGTCAGGTAAAAACCTATTAAGTGAAAATGTAGTCAGGTAAAAACCTAATAAGTGAAAATGTAGTCAAGTAAAAACCTACTAAGTCAAAATTTAGTCAGGTAAAAACTTATTAAGTCAAAACTCAGTCAGGTAAAAGCCTATTAAGTAAAAAACTCAGACAGGTAAAAACCTATTAAGCCAAAAACTCAGACAGGTAAAAACCTATTAAGTCAAAAACTCAGACAGGTAAAAACCTATTAAGTCAAAAATTCAGACAGGTAAAAACCTATTAAGTCAAAAACTCTGCCAGGTAAAAACCTCATAAGTCAAAACTTAACAACGAAAAATCCGGTAAGTCAAAATTTGAGGAAATTTAAGGATAGTTATGATAAAATTTAAGACCAGGTTTTCTCCAATTTGCCAATTTGAGAGAAACAGTTACTGAGTTCTTCTAGAGTGCAGGAGTTTTTGGATATTTATCCCTGCGTATTGTTCCAGCTGGGAATGGGAATCCTTACCACTTGGGACCAGAGTCGCCATAAATCTCTTGTCATTGTCAATACATTCTTTCTGGTATTGACCAACTCCCACCCCACCCCCTTTCCTCAGTCCCGCCCACACTGTTTTATATTTGTGATATTTTATTTGTCTTCTAAGATGTCAGCAGTCTCATAACGGCGTCCTACTCTGGAATTTAGTTCTGAGTATTTTTATGCCTGAACTGATCTCATACTGATTTAGCTCATTCTGCGTACGATCTGGGAAGGGAAACGTACAAATGTGAGTTGTGAACTGCGCCTAACAGGCTGCGTTACAATTTGCTCTGAGATAGAGAGAGGTAGAGAGAGAGAGAGAGAGTGAGCGAGACAGGGAGCGAGAAAGAAGCAGTGTAGTGTGCTGAGCGCTTCGCCGGCGCTCCATTCTACTCTGTGGTTGACATGTTGCTTCTGTAAAGGGCATAGAGCATTTTAAATGGATAATATGCGCTATATAAATGCCATCCATGATTTAAAACCTAAATCAAAGGCAGACCAAAGAATTCTTACATTTTGAGTCTTAATTCTTGTTTGTTCCAGCTCCATTTTTTGTACAACTGAGAAACTGGACGTTAAACGTTTACGGCTTTAGTAATAATGATAAGGAATTAGAATAAATCAGAGCTGTGAAACAGCCTGATAAGTGCCATAATGCATATTAAAGAAGTGTCAAAGTGTGCATTTAGTTGCACGTCTTATACAATTATACTAAACGACCTCCAATTTTTTTTCTTCAGAAAATGGAGGTATTACAAAAAAACTAAGGTTGGGATTTTGACTTTTATCAAACCGCACAGTTCAAGGTCCAGATCAAGACTTCGACCACGAATGTTGGCTGATTCCAGTTTTGGTTATAGCGCACGCAGCCACAAACCTTACGAAAATCCAACTCGTAGGCTTAACGCCAAATTTGCACATGTAAATTACACCATTCCTACGTAAATTCACTGGTTACGACATCGCGCCGATGTCGGTTTGATATGGAGGACCTGCCCCTACGGTAATCCTACCAATCCTTCAGGAACCTTACATCGGCCTGACGTCGTGATGCTGGCTGGGCGCTGTTTCACTCGAGACACAGGTTTCGCTCACACCGGGGTTTTTTGTTTTGTTTGATCCGGTCCACATTTTTAAGTCAAAAAATGAATGATTCTTTTGTCTCCTTTTGATATCTCAGTATCCTGTGACCCCAAATATCAAAGTCCATGACAGTCTTCTGAAGGTTTCGGAGAACTTCACCTATCTTGGCAGTACACTGTCTTCCGCAGCTCGGGTTGATACTGAAATTCTCTCAAGAATCAGCAAAGCCAGCTCTGCATTTGGCAGGCTTCGAAAGAGAGTATGGGATGTTGCCGGCATTCGCACAGACACTAAGCTGAAAGTGTACACTGCTGTGGTCCTTCCCACCCTACTCTATGGGGCTGAAACCTGGACAGTGTACCAATCGCATGCCAGAAAGCTAAATCACTTTCATCTGGCCTGCCTTAGAAAGATCCTAAGGATCAAATGGCAGGATAAAATTCCAGACACTGAGGTCCTCAATCGTGCCAAGGAATTGAGCATCTTCTGCCACCTGAAAAAAATTCAGCTACGTTGGGCAGGACATGTTGTCAGAATGCCCGACTCCAGACTCCCTAAGCAAATCTTCTTCTCTGAGCTCTCCAATGGAACGAGGAATGTTGGGGCCCCAAAGAGACGTTACAAAGACACTCTCAAGCAATCACTGAAGGCCTTTGCCATTGATGTGAGTGAGTGGGAAAAGCTCTCGCTTGATCGTGCAAATTGGAGGGCGGCCCTTACCAGAGGCAGCAAAGCATGGGAAGCTGACAGAGTCCAGCAGGCTATCAAAAAAAAGAGAACGGCGCAAGAAAAGGCCCAGTGGTACTGAACCAACGGAGCACTCTTGTCACTTATGCGGAAGGGTCTGCAGGGCAAAAATAGGACTTATCAGTCACATGAGAAGCCATAAGTCATGAAAGAACAGTCTTTCCATTCTGTCCTCTGTGTCCTTTAGTTCTCTTTATTGTCCATGTGTTGAAATTCTCAACAATTTCTGTTCTTTATTCCTCTGGTGTTGTTAAGGTCATCATCATACCTGATGGACGAACTATTATTATGATATCTCAGTAATACTGTGTGGTTTACGACAGGGATAAAATTAAAAACAAATTGTTATTAATGTAAAAAAACTAGGACTTAATTGCAAATTTAATCTACCTAGTGAGTTATTTGTATTTGTATACTCCTTTAATCCCACTTGGGAAATTTGCCTGAGTGTCATTGCCGCCCAGTTACAACTGGAGCAGACATGTCGTCGCTACGGTGCAGCGCCGATCGGAGTTATTTATGTACTTTTTTTTTTATGGAGATGTGCAAACTTCCAGGATGTTCGCTGAACAACTTTGTGCATTAGTAATTAGATTAGTCGCGATCATGACATACTCGTACCGCTAACTGTCCAAAAAACAAGTCTGTCAGATAACACTGTCATAACCAGGTAGTCAGTAGGAATTTCTAATTTTGACCTGTCCAAACAACAGGTGTGTCAGACAACCACTGTCATATCAAACAACAACAACAACTGCAACAGCAGCAACAACAAACAATAACAACAACACTAGCAACAACAAGAACAATGACAGCAACAGCAACATTGACAAGTATGACAGCGTTAACGACAACAACAACAACAAAAAACGACAACACAACAACAATTTCAATCGAAGCTGAAAAGTTCAGCAAGAACAGAGACAAAAAGAACAATAGAGAAAATTTCGTATACCTGGACAAATGATCCAAGTCTGTGTGTTATGTTGGGCATCAAGAAGAGGCAGGCTGAACAGGCCGCTGCCCAGGCAAAAATTAAATAAAACCTCATCCCTACCATCCCCCCCCCCCTCATTTTTTTTCTTGTAATTTTGGGGATTAAATAATGTCTTTTAGAAATATCATTTTCAAAATATTCACAAGAACATTACTCAGTTCTTTGGTTCTGCCGAAAAAATTGTAAAATCGAGTTACGATAATCTACCAGGCTGCTTTGATATTATTTTGACTGTTCCTTTTTAAGCCATATTTTTTTATATAAATTTTTAACCTTGCTTTCTTGAAGAAAACAAAAACAAAACAATTTTTAAAATAAAATCCACTACCATTCACCGAGGAAGGTACATAATATAATATATATTATACTCCCTGTACCCCCCCCCCCCCATCCCCGGTCCCTCCTCCATGTAAGCTTTTTCACGCACTGGGGACAACCCGGTTCCCCCCTCCTCGTCCGCCGCAGGAAAACACGTAATTTATCAATGGCCCCATGGGCAGTAGGCAACAGAATGGGAGTCATCCAATGCGGATATTCTTGAAGTTACGCAGACCAGGTCCAGTGGACTTTATGCAGCAAGATGGAAAACGATGAGGAAATTTGGAAACGAGAAAGATCTTTCTTCACTGATCTCTCTTGGGGTCCTATTGTCTTTGTACACAATATCGTATCTGCGGAGACTTGGCCTATAAAATTTCTCATTAGAGTTTTAATTTCACTTTTACTTGATCTTATGTATACGAATCCGAAAGCTGAATACTAACTCAAAGCAAAGAGTATAGATGTATAGAGAGGTTTCACTACTAGTCGATTTGCACTGCGAGACACGGGAGGCTCCGTGAAACCATTGTTAGCATGGAGCGGAAAGTAGGTCGCTGCGGTAAACAATTCCAATTTTTGCATTTCCACGGGGCGTAAGAACTTAGAAACAGTTTTAAATAGTTTCAGTCAACCCAAAAATATAAATAAACCACACTAAACAGATATGCTCACTATCTTTGGTGAAGGCGGTCTCTTTCAATACTTCAATTTCTTGTTTACCGCAGCGACCTAGTTTCTCGATTTGGCGGAAGTGACATCGCTCTATACATCTATACTCTCTGGTCAAAGTAAGATAACGAAACAGCTGAGAAAGGCACCATGTGGCTGCCGTTATCATGCCGACATGCCATGACACACAAACTCATACTCAAGGGTTTGTGTTATTTTAGGCTCTTTGTTTCTTTGGGTTTTTTGTTCCTTTCCAGTGCAATGATGTGATGTCAGGGACGAGGCTAAGGCAAGGATAGAGCATTCCTTGGGTGGTACATGCGTGTCCCGATATTTGTTTCTGGTCTTATTTTTAATATTTGATAGTCTTTTTGTTGTTATTGTTGTTGTTTGATGTCCGGTGCCAGGGCAGTGAGGCTGTAACAAAGGCGAAACACGAGTCTTTGTCGGGCCAGTGATGAATGGGTGTTTTAACCTCTCATTCCTGACACAACAATGCTGTGAACACTTTATGTCTCCACCAATGGGTAAATCTGGGGTGTTCACTGGTAGCTTTGAATTACAGGTCAACATATCCATTTACATTCAAATTTTCTATTTAAAGTAGGTGATATAACCAAAGATACCAGAAATGATTCTGTTTTTCTTTGATATAACTGAGTCTAAATATAACTAGAATTTCAGAAAATCTGTCTTTCATGGCCTCGGCAGTCAAAAAGTTAAAAATGTAGCGAGAAATTATTTTGGGTTGGACACTGCTTCTAGCAAGATACGAACCTGGGACTTCTCACTCCCAGGTGAAGCATTCTATCTATTGGATCTCCGAGCCAGTCTGCTGACTCTTTAAAAGAACAGAGAACTATTACATAGAACGGGCAACAGCAACCTTTCAAAAAGTAAGGGCCTAAATGGAAAGCCCGTCTAAATTTTTTTTTTCATTTGGATGTTCAGATAAAAACAACAACAACAACCACATTCTTGTTTCATTTGATTGTAGGGTGGGGGCTGC
The DNA here is from genome assembly GCA_963931925.1 of Onchidella celtica. Classification (NCBI taxonomy): domain Eukaryota; kingdom Metazoa; phylum Mollusca; class Gastropoda; order Systellommatophora; family Onchidiidae; genus Onchidella; species Onchidella celtica. The sequence goes on along the minus strand of OZ007576.1, from coordinate 28,018,698 downwards.
ATGTGTGTGTGTGTTACATTTATTTTTATTAATAGCTCAATGACCGGCATGTAATTGAACCCGGTCAACCTCTGTAGCCAGTACATTATTGCTTGGCAGATTGCCCAGGTATGACATGTATTGTGTATGTCGTACAACTGTTGTAGATTTTGAACAGTTGCCAAACTATGGGGCCCCGCGAATAAGAGTCCTTCTCTGGCGTTTCATTTGCCTAGAACTTTGTGAATGAAATGTATTTAGGTCACAGCATAGTATTTACACCTCATTACGCCTTTCAAACAAACAGATGTCCATGATTTTGACAGATACAGCCAGAGAGCAGTTTCAGGACAGCATGCCTAGATATGGCCAGTTGAAAATGAATAACGAACTTGTGAGGCAACAGCACAGAACAGGTAATGTGTTAGCCACTCAAGTTGAGAAAATCAAGCAAAATGATGATTGGGGCTTAAATTATTGAAATTCAATTTTTATTGGACATAATAATGTCAAAGTGTGGCAAAAAGAAGAAGCTGTATGTAGCAAATCCTGGCATGAGAAAGAATACAGAAAGGGTACAATCAAACGCAAAGGAAAAGGAAAGACAAATGAAGCTTTCGGTATCTTTACCCCCGTCAGGAAAAAAAATGTAACAGAGTAGAAAATTAGACACTGAAAATATCAAAGAAATAAAACAAAATAGTAGAACGTTTAAATAAATATGGGTATTTTGCGTTTGCGAGTGTCAAACTTGGATTCTCGGGGGGGGGGGGGGGAGCACTTCAGTCAATGTATTCAGTATTTTTCTACAATGATTTGTCAGCCACGTTAATGCCTACTGTTGTTTTGTATCAATAAAATGATAAATTTTTGTGCCAAACATCATTTTTGCTTCATTTTCTCAACTTAGGCAGCTGTGACATGTAACCGATCGATTCTGTGCCGTTGCCTCACATCATGTTGTCTGCGTTGCTTGGAAATCCACCCGGGGTGATCCCGGCCACTGGGATATCATGTAATAGCTGTCTTATGTATCCAACATAAACCGGTCAAGCTTAAGTTTATGGCAGGGGCTATTCGGGAAAGAATTCCGTACGTGCCGACCAAGGTTACTTCTTTACGTCTTTTGTGGGCCAAACGGCCAGTTCAAAACGTACACAAAAAAAGATGCATACAAGAGTTGAAAATAATAATAATAATAATAATAATAACAACAAACAAAATGAAAACAAAAAACTCACTCTATCATTTACTCTCTTCGCTCCTTGCTGCCTGCCTTTATTCATAATAAAATACAATAAAATATAATTTGAGTGATAGATGCCAATTAGTCATCATCATTATTCAATTTTCATCATTTTTTAACTATTAAAGTATTACCATGTTTTACATATCAATGTGTTCTTCTTTTTTTTTTCTGGTTGAAGGGATAAGGGAGGTGTCATACTAAGCCCGGGACCTTCTTAGCTGCCAGCAAAATGTACACTCGAGAAATAATGGCAGAGGGGTATGTCTGTGTCTGACCGGGCTTAGTATGATTGGTATATATAGCAAATTATGGTGCGCACTTCCTGTCCGCCAGCAGGTGAGTGTGCCGTTCCGGGCTTAGTATGATTCTCCCCTAAGGGTTAGGAAATAAGGTAAGGTTTAGAGTAAGGGATGTGGGTGGGCTGGATTAGAGGCAGGTGTAGGATTAGGATTTGGCTGGGTGGTCGGGACAGATGGAACTCTTCCAGCTATTTGGGCAATGGAGCCAAATTACTCACAATAAGGTTTTTGTTACCAATGTGTGGCCATATTCTCGGAAAAAGGTTATTATGGCCAAAATTAGGTAAAACTAAACCTTGTCCGAACCTCAAAATTTTCCAAAAACTTCACATTGCAAACAAAATCCTATCTGGCTGTCAAGAGCAGGTTTAAGTGTATAAATGCCGTGCTAGGCCACGGGTTGAATTCAGAGTTTAAAAAAAAAAAAAACTACCTAGCGAAGTGTCCTTGAGCTGTTTTAGTGAGCAACATGTTTGAGTGTTTTTTTTTTTGACATAAAAACTGTAGATGGTTAAAAAGGAATATGTGTAGGTAAACCAGGGATGGCAGAGCAGCTCCAGTTCGTGATTTAATAGCATTGTTAGAGGGTGTGAGGTGGTTGTAATTGACTGTTGACATTCAGTGGTTCGTGAAAGCACGAATTGTGCTGAGTCAAGTTAATAAGATTTTTGGATTTAATTGTTATTAACCTATTTAGAAGACGACCATGTCTGTCTTAGTGCAAGGCCGTAACCGACTTACACAATAGAATGAATTAATACTGCGAGCTCAGCTCGCATGACCGCACCAATCAAATCTAGGGATTTGGACGGTAGTTGCAGGTGGCTAGACATTATAAAAGTCAGCCCATACCTATGTCCATCATCACATGCAGAAAAGTATCCACTGCGGAGTGGTCGGCTAATTTCGAGCCAGATCGGAACAGAGACGCAATAGAGCAGACCATCTATATGAGGAGCCTAGAAATGACGAGCTCCAGCTAATGGCTACCCGGACTTTGTCCACCATGCAACGCTCTTGTTGATATTGCCTGGTTCTTGATGGCCAAGGAAAAATAGTATGCATTGTAATTGTATGTCAGAATTCAGATGTTACCAGCAGTATGAGAGTCTGCTCCTAGAGTCACAGCCAGGCAGTGCCAGTATTAGAATATATGACAGGAGCCATTGCAATGGAGCTGGCGTGTGCTGAGACAGCGAAGACTATAATTTGTATTAAATATCCTACAAGTCATTAGTTATATTTGATCCAGTACTAGGACCTTTTAGTCCATTCTAAAATTGGATTCTCATTTTGCAGTTACCCTGACGGTCATTTCATTTATATATGTTATCTTATGCAGCTAACTCAATACATTATTGTGGCCCTACAGGTCTGACAAAACTAATTCATTTGAGTTGTTAATTAATTCCAGTAGGAAAGTTAGTGTGTTCGTCGAGTGTGTGTTTTCCTCTTGAATTGCAGTCGATTGCTATAAACCACATTCGCGACACTGGCAACATAACGTAAATAGTCACCGCATATTTTATAGATGTTATTTGAGTTGGCTTATGTATTCATAAAATTCATTCAGATTTATACAAAACTGTTTTCTTATTTGAGACAAGACCAGTAAATGCACACCTGTTTATACAATAGCCAAGTTTATTTGATATATGAGACAAGACCAATGAATACAAACTTGTTTATACTGATAGCCAAGTGTATATGATGTTTGAGACAAAAACCAGCACTTGCTCCAAGAATCGCCTGTTCATTCAGAAAACCTGCAACGATGTATGGGCCCAGTAATCTAATCAGTATGCCAGTTAATCGATAATAATCTGCATAGATGTTACGTCTGGGGCCCGACTGGGGCATCCCGCAGGTGAGAGCTTAATACGAATGAGGGATGGTGTTTTGACCCTCGGCTGATGGTGACTATGATTCTTCCAAAACCCCAAACTGAGTTGTATTAAATACTTAAACATGAATGTAATTATTGGCAATGCAAAGTCAAATGTAAATAAATATGTGTATTATGAAATGAGAAACTTTACGCCATTGCAGCTGTTTGAAAGTAGACGAGTTAGGGAAACTGCTTGTAATATAATTATTCTGAGAACTTGGAAGATAATGCTTTCAGGTAATGAGAGACCTTTAAATTTCTTAGGTAAGAAGCACTATTTTGGCTGCCTGTACGAGGCTCTACGTTGTAATCATCTTTCCAATAAATGATCTGGAACAGAATATAAGAGAAACTTAACAATTCCACCAGTTTTATTAGACACGCTTTTAGTTTGGGTTTGGGTTTAACGACGTATTTGTACTTTATCAAATAAAGGGGGGAGGAGCTCACTGCAGCTTGGCTTCATTTTCAGAACTTTATCAATTAAATTTCACAAAAAATATGTAGTTGGAGAAGGTTCGCATGAACTATTTTACCTGCACAGGTTCCTAATCCTAAATCCTGTTCCGATCTAGTAAACACATTCGGTCTTTCGTACAGAAACCGCATAAAGTAGGAAATACTCAGTGATAAGGATGTCGTTGGGATGTAGCCCGTCAATAAAGATTTGAGATAAGGCATCTGTAGATCTATTCGTGTTGGCATGCGATATTTTATAATGAAAAGATATAGACGATCAATATTCAGGAAGTAAAGTCATCATCAAAATGCAATTATTGCAATATATATTTCCACACCAGATCTTTTTTTTTTTTTTTTGCTTTTTTTTTTGTTTGTCTCTTTTATTTCAAATGACAAGTGAGGAAATTTCACAGTCAAATTGTTGCTTAGTGAAAAGGCTTTTCTATTGGTGGGCCTAAATTGCGGAATAACATTAGCCTTAACACCAGGAAAGGTGAGAACAACACTACGTTTAAAAATAGACTAAATAAACTGAATTATTCGGGCCTATTTTCTACTGAATGATGTCCCTGTTGGTCCCAGACGTGTGAGGATGAGAGTCGATTAGGTTTTGTTAATGAGTAGAGTGGGAGCATGGTGATCTTGATATGTTAGTCTGGTTTCTAATTTAGTTCAGCGTCTTAGAGCACATTTTGTCACTGTTGTTGTTATTGTTTTTTTCGTGGATTTGAGAGCTATACAAGCTGATCATTACAATTACAATATAACAAAAACACCGGGGTTTGTTTCAGTTGATGACAAATAATGTATGCATATCCAAATTAAAGAAAAGCCTTTTTTTAAAAAATTCTAACGGGGCTGAGCATTGCATGGCGGTCTCTAACTACAAAGTGTATGAAGTAAATGAAACAGCACTGTGTGGGCCAACAGCTTTTCGATGAAGCCCCCGAGAAATCAAAGATATCAGAAACAGCGCTGTATTGAAAGTTTGGTTTCCCGAGTCGTCACAGAATCTGCTCTGCTCAGAAGCTTCAGGTCCATAGCGCACTGGATCGAGTCTGTCTTGCCTCGGTTATTTGTGCTAGGAAGTTAAGCGAGACATCGAGCACCAGTGACAGTGAAACAAATTTGTCTCTCTAGTTCAAGCCTGGGTCAAAACTGATACAAAACAAACTTGCATCAATTTGCCGACAAAATAATTATTTAAGAAAAGACACTTCGGCTCACCATACATTGTCGGACGTGCTGCGCACCGAGAATTTAAGTTGAGGACTTGCAGACGTTAAGTACATGCATGTGTCAAACCCTGTATGAGTTGTTTTTTATTTGTTTAACTTTTTATCATTAAATCTTTTTTTTCTTGTGGAAAGTCAATAATAAAAAGGTAGAATTGTCTTTCTTTTTCCTTTGCGTTTTATTACATCGTTTCTCTGTTATTTCTTACTCGAGGTTTTCTTAAATCAGCTTTTTCTTTTGGCCACATTTTGACCTGACCTGACTCAATTTGCCACTGGCCTTATCAATTTTGCACTGAAAACAGCAGCGGAGCATTGCATCATGCATAAAATTCTTCCCAATAATTTCCGAGACGTCCACGGAACAATACAATGGCACTGGAAAAATCATTTCTGAGTTTACTTACGAATTCAAGGATAAAATAGCAGTCCAGAGACAACTGGAAAAGTAGTTTATCTAGAGCTATTTTGCTGGTGTCTAAATTCTAAATTTGGCCAGAGAACGTTCCTGATTACACATAAATCATTTCCAGTCTGTTTGTAAACGTCCTGTTGGGCCAGGTCTTTTTTAAAATGCAGTTTGTCGTGTTTTGTAACATATAATCACAAATTACTCTCTGGTGCTATTGTTTCGGACCTAGGATAATCTGTTCTAGAAAAGAGTAGATAGATAGGCAGGGCCTTCTTGACATCATAATGGGCCCTTGGGCAAAGCAATATGCTCATGCGGGATTTTCTTCCCAGTTTCAGAAACCAGTGTAAGTCTGCATGCATGGGGTCCCCTAAACCCTTGGGGCCACTGGGCAACTGCACAGTGTGCCCATGCATTAAGACGGCTCCGGGGATAAGGTTAGAGAAGAGGATAGTAGAGGAAAGCCAACTGTGGTGTTTGGATGTAGCCTGTTTTGTTAAGTAAACTTACATTTCTACCATAATAAAGCAACTGACAAAGGGGATATTTTAAAATATTATTTTTAACATTATTATTTAAGTTCAAATAACAATAATAATAGCACATAACAATGTTACTTCACTCATTTATGAACAACTAATAGTGAACGGATAAATTCGCTTTTTTGTTTTTGTTTCACAGACTAGGGCTACATGAAATTTTCTTCCCAACGTCAGTATTGTTGTTTTGAATTGTAATTATAAAAATATATTATGTACCAATCCAGCAGCAGCAGCAGCAGCACATTTACCCCCTTAGAGGGCGAAATGTACGCTCTAGGAAGGTACCTTTACCCTGGTAGGCCGTGGGAAGAAATCCTAGTTCTTCTCTAAATAAAGTTCCCTTGCACACCCTGTAAAGAAAATCTAAATATTATGCTTTAGTTGTGTTCCTTAGACGAAAATAAAATGTTGTCATTCGTAAATATGCATATTCTTTGTAAAATACTTGTTGTTGTTGCTGATTTAATGTTTTGTTACATATTATTATGTTTCGTTGTCCTAAGAACTTCAATTCTTCTTTCCTTTTCTTTCTTTTCTTTTTTTTTTTTTTAGCAGTGTTTGCATTCAAAATTCGTCCTTTTTCTTCTGTGAACGAATCAATACTTACTTGGTCCCTCCATTTACTATCATTTTCTTATAAAAATTAAATCAGAATCTACACAAAAAAAAAATGTGCAACGTGAAATGAGACCATTGGTTATTTGTGATTGAAAGCTATATTAGAACTTTCATGCAAAAAGTCAGATTTTCCACTGGGGGAGCACAAAGGAATGACAAGATACGGGCGCGGGTTCGGTGAGGGATGGCAACTAGAATCTTTAGTTCCATGCCTGAATAGCACGCCAAAGGCCTGGGCTGCACTAACCGATTTTACTCGGCCAACTAGTTGGGTGGTGACTTGACGGCGTTAAATTTCATTTTTTTTCCTCACTGAAACTCAGTGTTGTGACGTGGCCATCTAAAACTAGTCGTCTGATCAAAATCGTCTGGTGGGTGCCTAGACTAAGTATAACAGACATGGGATGCAGATATCAGAATATATTTGGCTACTGGTGCAGCTACCCGAGGGGACATTCTTAGTCTGTGTTGGGAGTGAGGTGTGTGTGTGTGTTGGGGGATGTGTAGGGGGAGCAGGGGCTGAACGTGTATGGGGTTAGAGAAGGGGTTGTGGGGGTGAACTGTGAACAAGCAAACATTAGTTCTATGCCAAAAGAGCAAAGTCCTATAAACCAGAACTGCTGTATCAGAATTCACATAACTAACGGTACAACTACCAGAGGGACTGCTCAGTGTGTGTGTGTGTCAGGGAGGGGGAGGGGGGAGGGGGTGGAGATTGGGTGAGCTCAGGAAGATCGAGAAGGACAAGAGAGTTGTGCCAGAAAAGTAAGCCTCATAAACCAGGTCGGGTGATCTCGGAATGCACATGATCGACGGTCCAGCTACCCGACCCGAGAGACAGTTCAGTGTGTATAGTATAGACGGGTGGCTGGTTGGTGGGCTTTTCTGGTAAGGTCTCCTGTCCTGTCATTCTGTTATATTCTGTGTATCGTCTTGGCTTCTTCCTAACACGATCTGGCCATTCTATTTGTCGTATCGACGTGTTTTCTCCAAAGTCAGGCTCAAAACTCAAAACTCAAAACTGTGTCTTTTTATTGCGAAGTGGGAGGGGTCGTAGGCTCGTGACGGATAGGGACCTAGGTTTGGAAAGGCAAGTCAACTTTAGTGTTGTACCAGAAAAGGTAAAAAGGTAAGTCTGATACCAGACTGGTGGCATCAGACTGCACATGACCAACAGTACAGCTACCCTAGGGACATTTCATTGTGTAGGGTGTTTGACGTAGGAGGAGGGGGGTCGTGGGTTGGGTGAGGGGTGGGGTTTGTTGGGGGAAGAACAAACTTACTTCAGAGTTGTTTAAGAAAATTTAGTCTAATAGACCAGAACGGGTGGTATGGGAATGAATAGTCATGACCATTAGATGCAGCTAAACACCTATCCGAGGGACATTTCAGTATGTTTGTTTGTTAAGGAGGAGGGGGGGGGGGGTGCTGTGAGTTAGGTGAGGGTTGGGGTTAGATGGGGGAAAGACAAACAAAAGTTCTTCAGAGTTGTTTAAGAAAATTTTGTCTACTTGACCAAAACTGGTGGTATCGGAATGGAAATGACCATTGAATACAGCAACCCTAGAGACAGTTTAGTGTGTTGATTGGTTTAAGGGTTGGGGAGGTTTATCCATACATCTGCTCATGTAAGTCGGTCTCTGTCATACCAGGCTCTTAGTTTTAAACATACATGACACGGAGTTTAGAATAAATCGGAACTGTGAAACAGCTTGATAAGTACCATAACCAGTGGCCAACGTACATTTTCCCCTACCCTTGATATCGGGCCCCTGCGCAACCAGCGTCAACATGTCAAACATCCAAACTTCACTCATTAAAATAAGTTTCTTCAGCGCCCAGTCTGGGACTAGGGGCCCTGAAGATTAATCTTTCATTAGTTTCAAAGTAGATCCACCACTGGCCACAGCGCATTCTAAACAAGTATCAAAGTGTGCATTTATGTAAATACCTCTTCTACATACTAAAATGTCTCCCCGTTTTGTTGTTTTTTCCCCCAGAAAACTGAGCTAGAGCAAACAAGAACTTAGGTCACGATGTGTAACATCGAAGAGCAGTTTAAAGCTCTGTACTAAGTCCACTTGCCCAAATCCAAATAGTACAGCGAAAATAGTTGTGAATGCAGACCAGCACAATTTTACCTTCTTCAGTGCAAAGCACATTAAAGCAGGACTATTATTATTAGATGTGACTATGAGGGTGAGGCACCTTGAAAAAGGTGACATTTTTAGACTCACTTCATGCACAAAGAAGTATATTGTGTGCATGTGCAATATTTCAATTTTAACTTTTTGTGATTTAAGGGTTATACAGATAGGATCCAATTGTATGTGTATGGGGCATTCGTTATGCGCTACAAACTTTTCATAATTTTGAGTTTTCGTCAAGAGTCGCTGTGACCCCACAGATTTTGTGTGTGTGTGTGTGTGTGTGTTTTGTAATATTTTGTCAACATCAAATTATCTTGTTATTCAAGTTTTTTGAGATCACTGGAGCGGTATCCTACTGCTAATGTTTTACTTCCAATCAATGCAGTTTGTAAGAAGTGACGTCATAGGGAGTGCGTTTTAGCGCGGTTCAGCGGTTTTGGGAAGTGTGGGACGAGTGGCTGGAGACAGATCACGGAACTGAGGATGTTATGGTAAAGCTGACTACAATTGGGTCACACTATGGTGGTATTTGTCAAAAATTGAAGTTATCACTGAGACATTTAATCCAGAATACCATGTGGTCATCGTTGTGACAGATTTGTTTAGAATTATTTGGATCGTTGTGACATTTGTCCAGAATTCTGATCATTGTCTTGCCATTTGTCCAGAATTGTGGTCATCATTGTGATTGTGACATTTGTTCAGACTAGTGGTCATCTTTGTGAGATTTGTCCAGAATTGAGGTCGTCGTTGTGACACTGAGAGGAGGTGATTCCATCCCTTTTAAGCACAGCGAAACTGGGACAGACACGAGGCAGAGACGTATCATCCACTGGCCATTTCACCGACCGTTAGTTGTAGATTTTGAAGAAAGCGAAAATGGAACAATTCAAACTCAACTGATTTGGGCGTGATGTCAGAATCCCCACCCCTACCAATTACCACCTATTTTCGGAGCCTTTCTCTTTCAGTAAACACCCTTAAAAGCAGAGAAAATTCATGGTTAATGTCGTGTTCCCCAAAGATATACTTCTTGCAAGAGGATCTGGTATTTAATCTTCCCAAGCCACGCGGAAGCATTAGAGTTTTGCAGGAACACGTCTTTAAGGTCCGTAAAAGGGACATTACCACCAGTTTTACCCATGAGAATTCCATCTGTCCTTTATATGACGCAACGAAGACTAGTTTTTGGACAAACTTGCACGGGTCTCAAAAGACCCCGAGGATTCTAAATCTAACCAGTTATCTTTTGCGTTTAGATCGGTTTACTACAGAATGCAGGCTCAGTTACAGGAAATAGCGATATAATGATACGTAGTTGGCTCTTGGGAGTTTTCAACAGTGTTTGGCTTGCTATGGTGTAATTAAATTTGTTGTTCTACCAGCGTGTTTACAGTAATGTCGATATGTGATAAGCCCTGAATTTGTCATAGCCTTCTGTATGTCTGTCTGTTTGTCTGTTTATATGTGTTTTTTTCTTTGCTCGCACAGTCTTAAGTTTCTGTTTAATGAGCGTCGGCACGGTAAAAGCCACTTTCTGACTCTCTGGGCGCTCAAATGTGTTTCCATGTGTGTCTATATTTTTGCGTATTTGTGTCTGTCTGTCTGTCTTTGTGTCTATTTGTATGATTTTAAAGGTCATACTTTTTATGCAAACGTCATAATGGCAGTCTACAGATAACTTCGAAAATGAGTTTGAAGGAGTCCAAGCAATTTTTGAGGAATGTAACTGAATTTAACATCAAGTGGTTGAACAGCTTAGTTGGGAAATTCCCAGAAATTGGGCATGTTTCAATTAAAACCCAAGAAACGAAAGACACAAAAACTTAATACATAGAGAGAGGAAGAGAGAGGGGGGGGGGAGGAGGGGGGGGGGGAGAAAAAAAGGCGAGAGAGAGAGAGAGGGAAAGAAGGAAAGAGAGGGAGAGAGTCAGGGAGAGACAGACAGAGCGAGAGAGATACGGGGGCTGAGAAAGGGAAATAAAAAGAGAGAGAAAGCGACAGAGAGAGAGAGAGAGAGAGAAGAAGAAGAAGAAGAAGAGAGACAGAGAGAGAGAGAAAGAAAGAGGGAGAGAGAGAGAAAGAAAGAGAGAGGGTGAGAAAGAGACAGACAGAGACACATACAGAGTGACCGAGCGAGACACACAGAGAGAGAGAGAGAGAGAGAGAGAGAGAGAGAGAGAGAGAGAGAGAGAGAGAGAGAGAGAGAGAGATGAGCGCTGGGTTATGCACCAAACTTGTAATCTGGCCAAGTCTAATACCCCAGTGGTATGGCTAACTTGACAGATTTGAGGTCTTTATTTTAGGAGGTTCGCTGCCCTTGGCATTTACACCTCACTTTACTTGTTTTATTATTTCTTGTTCTGGCGGGGGGGGGGGGGATGATATGGATAAATGATATGGACGCTAACTTGACAGACGCATTCACCAAAGCTTTTGTACCCCGGGTGGCTGGTCCGAGAACTCTCAGCTGTTTGAAGGCACACGGCTACAGCTGGCCTGGTACGGCTTGCACGTGACTTGTTTCAGATCACGTGGCCACTGTCTTGAGTAACTGAACTAAGACTTGGCAGAAACACCTTTCTTTTATACTTTCTCCTTTCTCTCTTATCCGTCCTTCTACCTGGTACTTGCCTGGGACGCGTTTATCATGTCCTCAAGAGAACATGGCGTCACCGGTCCCTGGTAGTAACTGTAGTAACTAAAAAATTCGAGAAATCTATTTATATATATTATTACTTGGTCAGTTAGCTATTGCCACTTATAGGATTAAATGCCGTTTTCTCAAAATCTTGTTTTAGGGGGGTCAATGACTTCAATTTATCAGAAATGTCTTGTCTTTTATTATATGTACAGAACTCAAAATGTCATGTTGCCGACTTATGCCGGGTTTCCCATGCACACTCACATAAAACCGAACAGCAAACTTAAAAAAAAATAAAAATCATCATAACTAGACCAGTTGTGTTGATATAAAATATTTTTCCCCCTCTTCCAGAAAATTAGCCAAAGCCAGTTACTACAGTTTTAGGGGACTTGACGTCTATGCCTGCTGGTCCGTGAAAAAAATATTTTCTGACGTGGAACTGCAGCACATCTTGTCCTTCCCGTAGGGACCTGAAATATATAAATTGATTTAAACGATTTTTAACATGCTATGTGAGTAGAAGCGGCGGAATCAGGCTTAAGGTGAGAGACCCAATTGCTGAGAAAACCTCTCCAAAGAGGGTATTTTAAAAAAAAAATGGAAATTGACATTTTCCTATGAAACGAAAGAATAGCCATTTATCTGCATTCAGTTAAAATATTTTGCTTAAAATCGTCTTAGAAATATTTTATTTTGATTTTTTTAAAGAGGTATAAAAATGTTCCCTAAGCTCGATTTCTCCAGCTGCACTTACATTATAAAAGCTCGATTAAACAGATAGACATTACTTTATAGTACGGGCCTTTTTCCAGTTATTTCATTTTATTTTTAAAACGCCTTAATGACTGAAACTCGACCCAAGTAAGATAACGCAAACAAACAAAAAAAAACGAAACACGTGAAAGGTGCCAAGTGGCCAGTGTTGTGCCGACGCACAGTTAAATCCAAACTCATACGTCAAACCCTACGAGAACAACAAAGGAATGCTGTAACATTATAATTATTGCTCCCTTGTACGATTCACTGTGATATGGCAATTGACTAATTTGACTGTCATACTATTGAGGAGCTGTGAGTTGGAGCCCGAGTTTGTAGAAAGCAAGTCGACACGATAATGACCACAGTGTGCTAGGAAGAAGCAAGATGATACATAGAATAATGAGTATAGCAGATTGACAGACCAGAAAATGAGACCCTACCAGAAGCGTCCACCAACGCTGGTAGCCAAGGGGTCAAAAATTGGCAAAAGGAGGAAGTTGCATATAGCAAAGCCACCGTAAGAAATAATACCCAAACGATGCAATAAAACGCTTTGGGTGTTATTTCTTACGCGAGGTTGCAGATTTTTTACTTCGCTTTAAGCCTTGCTGCAATCCCATAGTTTTTCTGCGGTTTTACAATAGCAGCCAGGAGGTGAAATTCTAAATTTGTAAGCACCTAATAGGCCATGACCGCGTGACCAAATATTACGAAACTAAGTACTGCCTCAGTTTCTGACAATAAATTATTGGACACACATCTGTTTTTGGTAAATTCAACCTTTGTTATCTATTTATTTAAGATTTATTTTTCAGTCCCAAAACACGAGACGCATTTTCGTCCGGGAGAATTCAAAAGTATAATGGGAAATTTGGTTCCCCGCCTCTCTTTACACACTTACAACCAGAAGTCAACTTTAAATAATTATCCCACCTGTTTATTTTGTGAGTCAACAGGCCAACTAGTAATAATCTTATTTATCACCCAAAAATGTTTGTTGATAAAACAAATATTATATAAAAAATTGGGCACCAAATGATGGATTTTAATAATGGAAGTGCATTTCGTGACCTTAATTCTTGTTTGTTGCAACTCCACTTTTTGCACGGGTGAGGAATTCGACGCAAAACGTTTGCTGGTTTAGTATTACGATAAGGTGTTGGAATAAATTGCAGATGTGAAACAGTTTGATAAGTGCCACAGCGCATTTTAAACAAGTGTCAAAGTGTGTGCATTTGTTATATCAGAATCTCTTCTACATACTATGTCTAGTTTTTCAGAAACTGGAGATAGACCAAATAAAAACTAAGGACACAAGTTTCTTTTTAAAGCTTGGTTCATAACCTTCCACACACATACATACGCGCACATACGCACACAAACAAATAGAAAATCTGCACTACATCCCAAATTATATTACATCCTACTACATACAGTTTCATCGTTTGTAAGTTCATTAAATATTCTATGACCTTGTGAAATGATATGATGTGTTGGTAATTCACGCCAGTATTACAACACTTTGGATGAGATTCAATTTCTTAAGTGTTTGAAACACTGGTGTTGTAGATAGGAAAAGTTGCGACAGCTTTTCACTGCCGTTCACACTTACACACTGAGTTAAACATTCTATGTCAATCATATCACAAACACCTACTCAACAAACTTAGTGCAATTATTAGTTTTCGGAAATACCAACATTCGTGTGCAAGTTTAACCTCCCATATACCTGCCCGTAGATATTTCCAGCGACTCTTTTGATCTTCATTCGTTTTCTTTTATGTTTTACTAGATGAGACAACCGACATTGCCCGGACCTGTGCTCCCATCTTTCTCTCTCTCTCTCTCTCTCTCTCTCTCTCCCCCCCCCCCTTCTCTTTCTCTCTTTCTCACTACTAATCTATTAGTTTTGCCACAGATGTCATACCACAGATGTCATAATATAATCGGTGGGCGACTTAAAGTGATCTCGAAAAATGAGATTTTCACACTGCCAGAGTGGTTTCTGAAATGGGCCTTTTTTGCATCTGGGGCAACTGCTCTAACCACTCCCTACGGGTTCAAGGGATAAAGAGGCGGACGGTAGAAAAGTAAAAAAGATGGAAGGAGGAAGAAATAAAACAGAAGTGGGACGACGGGAAGGCGAAGGAAGAAAGGAAGGAGGAAGATTCATACGAACAATATACTTGCATTTCAATCTGTCTATCAGTCTGTCTGTCTGTCTCCAGCCTGCCTGCCTGACTCTGTCTGTCTGTCTGTCTGTCTGTCTTCTCCCGCCTGCCTGACCAGTCTCTAGCTATCTATCTATCTCTGTCTGTCTGTCTGTCTGTCTCTCTATCTATCAATCAACCTATGTCCTGCCTACCTGCCTGCCCGCCAGCCTGTCTGTCTGTGCCTGTCTGTCTGTTTCTCTGTCTATTTACCAATCTATTTATTATGCACCTATCCATCTAGCTAGGCTAATATTTCAATAAAGCCACATTACTACTGACTACTCTAAACACATAGACATCTCCAAGTGTTTACGTCAGCCCCAATGGTCAGTAGTTCCTTCACTGGCCGGGACAAGATCAAATTTCTTCATCAATAAAACATTGGCAGATGGTCTCTTACACAAGCCTGTTATAGAACCTGGACCAGTCAGCCATTGTGCACTTAACCACTCGTAGGTCTAAAGTTCTGTAGGTCTGTTTGCGAATGAGATTGATACAGTCACGTATCAATCCTAGGCTGTTCTTGATGAAAGTGAAGGCAATATTGGAGGGAGAATCAAGAGGCACGGGAGAGATGGAGAGAGGGAGAGAGGGGGGGAAGAGAGAGAAAGAGAAAGAGAGAGAGGGGGGAGAAGGAGAAAGAGAGAGAGAGAGAGATAGAAAGAGAGAGAAAGAGAGAGAGATCTGTCTACAAAAATTGTAAAGCAACATTGCATATCAGACAGGAATGTTAAAAAAGACGATTACAACCACAACACCACCACAACCACCACCACAACAACCACAATAAGAACTACAACAACAGGAAAGAAGACGTATCGTAGCACTCATCAGCACACCACGGACGTCACTAAACTCAATTTTTGGCTCTAGTTAGATTAAGCATGGCATCCCCTGGTGTTCTCAAAGACATACAATATTCATCACGCCAGCAAAGTTAGCCGCTTTGAAGTATGACAGTGAGGACAGCAAGAGGTAACCAGGCAGAAGGGTGATGAGACAGAAGGTGATGGGAATGAAGACGTGATTACATCATGTAACAGTAAAAACAAAGAAGGAAGGCTATGATAAATTATTGGCCGCTTTTTGGGCAATGTAGAAAAGATGTTTACACTCCCAACCGGTGTTTTTCCTTTGACGTGACAGAAATCGTACTTCTATGAAAATTTGTCACAGAACGGCCATTTTGTCGAAATGTTATATTTTATTTCATCTTTCCATATATCTTCCTTTTGAACACTCATAATATGACGCCAACTTTTGGGGTCACGCATGCTCAGCCGCCGTGCCAAAAAAAAAAAAGCGGCCGTGAGAAATTGTTTGTATGTGAGTGGAGGGGAGCAGCACGATTGACATCATAATTTTGGACGACATAAGTGAAACAAACCAATACTTGCTTACTTGTTGTCAGTTTTAGAAGACATTATTGTGGCTCTGTAGGCAAGGAAACAGTCAGTGTAGTACTTGTAGAATGTTAATAAAACCGAATCCCAACCCTCAACAACAACAAAAAAGAATTACTGTACCAGCACAACACAGTCTGGCCACTCGACATGAATGGTCTGTAATAAGTCTGTAGTTACTTGTACGTACCGAATCCCAACCCTTAACATCAACAAAAAAGAATTACTGTACCAGCACAACACAGTCTGGCCACTCGACATGAATGGTCTGTAATAAGTCTGTAGTTACTTGTACGTACCGAATCCCAACTCTCAACAGCAACAAAAAAGAATTACTGTACCAGCACAACACAGTCTGGCCACTCGACATGAATGGTCTGTAATTAGTCTGTAGTTACTTGTACGAACCCCAAGCGTTTTTTGTGCTGGATGCGCGTGGGATATACGTACCTATCCCTAATCCCGTCCTTATCCTCAACCCTATATCTTATCGATTCCCTAATCCTGCCCCCTACCCTTTCAAAAAAAAAAACAACAACAAAAAACACAACAACAACGAGGAAAACAAAAAGAAAATCTGACAGAATAATTAATCAAGGTTGTTGTTAGAAGTATTCAGTAGGAGCTCTCTAGCTCTGGAGTCACGAAAGACTTTAAGATGCGAATCCCTAGCGCAAAAAAAACTTGGGGGAAGTACCAACTTATCCTGTAATTCTTATTAGCAGCCAACAGCTGGAGGAATTTCTTGCAGTCTTTAAATCAACTGATAGGTCAGCTTGCCAGGATCAGTTCATGCTGTGGCGTAAAACATGTACTCTAGTTCATTTCTAGATCCTACTAGACAATTCTCTGACCTATTGGGTCACCCTCTGAGAGACTACGTCTTCTTAACTGGACTCGGAATATTCATTCCAACAGCAAAAAAGAACAATGTTCTGAGATTTGAAGTCTTAAAGTATTACGTTTGGCGGCCATGATGACATTTTTTTTTTTTTGTCAACGGCTTAAGCTATAAGTCCGATTGATGAGGGGGGGGGGGGACGACCGAAGCATAACAACATCTTTTTATCAATTGGTTCCCTTTCAATGTCTGCGGGGAAGTTGGGATGGTTTTATAGAAGGGGAAAGAGGAAAATGGGAGGCGATGGAGAAGGCTCAACTGCACCAAAGAAAGGCACCAATTCAGAGCGAAAGGAACCCACAACAGAAAGTTTGGTTAGGACAGTTCTGGGCAGAGATGGCTGCTTAGTTGAGAGCATAAATAGATACGCGGAATAAGAATTTTAATAGAATTTAATATGCCTCATCGTTTTATTAAAGAAGCCGGAGGGGGGGGGGGTGCTCAAGGGGAAGGTTGCAGCAGTGCGAGCACAAAACAGTTACTTGAGTAAATGAGTTTAGATCTGATAAAACCGGGCTGAAGGTGAAAGTTCTATAACCTTCTCAAAAACTCAAAATAAAATATATCCAAAACAATTTCAAGCGATATGTTTAAAGTGATTACAAAGAGACGGCTAATAGTTCATATTATGAGCAAATTTCAGTTTCCATAGAAACTTTTCCCCCTTTGGAGGGTTTTCCTAGAAATTTCATCTTTCACCCTAGGGCCCGATTTCGTCAGATCTACTCAAAAATACACGAACGATTCCGTCAACATTGTATTGTTAATGCAAATTGTGCCAGTCGCAAATGAAAGATACTGATTCTGTTAAAAATGAAGTTTTCTTGGTTTCTTACGGTTTGATGAATTTGATAGAACAGAATACAATAGAATAGAATTATTGATCCCGAAGGAAATTTGATTCTGACATATAGATAGAGAAATAAGCACGTACAATGACAAAAACAATATCAAAGAATACATTGCCAAGAAATGCAGTTAATTTTTCTTTCTCTTCCATTCAGTATCTCTGATACGATATAGATTTTCTCCACACAGCGCTCTTAAGCTGAGTTTCCATCTGTACGAAAACGGAAACGGCAAAGCCTAAGTTAGCCAGATAGAATGAAAATTTTCATCACCGTTTCAATACACATGGAAACACTCATTCTTTTTAGTGCATGGTAGATTGTTGACAGTTCCTTTACCGTATCCGTTTCCGTTTCCTTACACATGAAAACCCAGATTTCGGTGGATATCATACTGAGCTTGCTGCCAGCAAAATGAACACCCAGGAAATAGTGGCAGAAGCTGACTGTGTCTAACTTGGCTATGTATGATAGGGTATTCCCGGATTTACTTAGGAGATAAAGGAAATTATTGTGTGCACTTCTTATCTGCCAGCAGATGACTGTGCCCTTAAGGGCTTAGTATGATACCCCATGACTCAAACCTCTATAACATCCTTGTTGCTGATGACACGAAAGACGCAACCGGGACCTGGGGAGGGTATTCAATGAAATGTGTGTAAAATGTGCAGGCTCCACATCAACTTATAATACTAACTAAAGAGTGAGTAAAATTTTGCTTCAATGTTGTTAATTTTCTCTTTTATTTATATTTATAGACTATCTGATACCGGGTTGTTTGTTGATACCGGATTGTTTGTTGCTTATTAATGTTTATCTTAAGAATGGTCATTCTGCACTCCCTTTGCCCGACGCAGACCATCAGATTCTCACGAAATGGCATGTGTCAAGAACAGATTTAATTCATAAATGTTTCCACTGACTAAATTTTTGTGAGAGAGCAGTGAGTAATTTTTACAAACGTAATTATTGTGCGAGCCAGCATAACGTGGTCTCGTAAACAATTTGTTTTGAACAGTTTTTTTTCCTAAAAGATAGACAGAAGGTGTGGGGAAGGATAGACGGACAGCGTAGGTGTGCATGGCTGAGCACTTTTTATATCTCGTGTTTTGAACTAGGTTTAGTAGAGAGGGAAGGGGTGAGTAGGAATTAAATGTTATTGAGATGTCTGTTGACGTACAGAAAATCCGTGATCCAGAGTAAAAGCTCGGGGTTTTGAACATGTTAAGAATTTATTGCTATAAAATTACACTTTATTGTCTTGAGTGATTCGACCTTTGATGTCGACCCAAGGTCGTTGCGTAGGGCTGTTACTTAAAATAACTCAGTTCGGCAGCTGAGCTAGAAGTGGTTGCACCAATCACAATCCAGGAATTAGACGGTAAGCTGCAGATGCAGTCCAGTATTTAAGGCCATACAGAACTTAGTTCTGGGCCACATGTAGACAATCCATTTACGAGGTGGACGGCGAGCTCTCAGCCAGATGAGAAGTCATAGAGACACAGCGATTGAGCTGATATGTACAGTGATGGAGCATTGTCAGAAATCTACGCTCCTGAGCCCAAGCATACTTGTTTGAGCATTAAACCCACAGCGCTAATATCAACAGCCCTCACATTGTGAGGGCCGAATGGTGAGCTAAAGATTTTAATTCCATGCTGAATTTACAGCCACCTACACATGTAGACTGTTGACCAGTACTGCCAGACCACATGCATTTCCCGCGACCACGTGTGAACTACACCAGAGCGCGCCTGGCAGAGACGCTATATAAATATGTTTTAGTATGAAGAGAGATAGAACTTTAAACCTTACAGGATCCGTCGCCCTCGGGCGCGGATTCTTTTGAATGTAAATTTATTGTGACTTAGATAACTTCATATTACATTGCCTTAAGTACTTCATAGTTGCTCCTCAGCTTAGCTGAGCATTTTCAGTTGCTATTGTATTCGTTATCTATTGTATATTTTATCTTTGAATTTGTTAGATATATAAACTTTGCAGTCTGTTACTCAAATTGATTTATTTAGTTTTTAGAGTGAAAGTTGTTTAATTGTTGTTTTTTTTTGTGCTCGTGTGATTGGGAAGCGGACCTCTTGATCTATATTCCCCAAAATCCCGATCCGCGACAGCATGAGTTTGAACACATCGCAGCAAGTAATAACGTCATGTGTTCATGGAAAAGAATGGATTGCGGAGCGAAATTAGCGACACAATGCAAACTCAAAAATATACTTCCTCGCCATTTCCAGTCTCCAAATCTAAAAAAAAAAAAACCCTTCTGCAGTCCAAAAGGGAGGTATCTAAAATTTCACACAGATCCGAGCTGTGTTAGCGGCGGTAGGGTTTGTTAAAAATCCCGCGAGTATATTTTTAAATATAATAGATAAAAGTCTTCATAGATGTTACTTGAAACCCGATATCCAAAGGCTTTGTTCTCCACCATTAATTTCCGGCTTTTGTCCCCTGGTTGTGAGATAAGATACCGTCTATTGTGCTTATTAAATTAAACGGTGAAAAGACCAGACAGTACGAGTACATGTATTAAAATTATCCATCTATCATTTCTGTCTGTTTTTTTTTTACCGGGTAATTTTATCTATGGATCCCAACGGTGCTGGCACCGGCTGGGCATTGAATGCTCTGGGAGTAATTCACGTCAATAATTTGTCAGTTGCTTGAAATTAAATCGAGCGTCATGAAAAAATGTGCATTTCAAATTTGGGGTGTGAAAACTTATAAAACCGTTTACGAATGGCGGGGTTTGGAGGTTTGTTGGTTGTAGGGGCATGAGATCCGAGAGTAATAAATGTGCTCTTTTACGGCGCGGACGCACTGGTTCAGAGGCTAGAGGACTTGACACGGATGATAAAGGCTCCAGGTTCGAATCCCGCATAAAGCCTCAGATCTAAAAAAAAAAAAAACGGAACAAGACTTCGCTTAGCGTGGCTCCCTTTGGCAGCATTTTAACTTTCTATCAAACTATCCTTCAACCCGTAGTGTATATGAGATTATTTAATGTGGGCTGCTGCCCCCGACCAATTTAGGAGAGTAAAGTTACACTTCAGAATCACGGAATAAAGCAATCAAATTTTACACACAAAAATGTGTCCACTGGTCGGTCACTGGTAATGTACCAACACTGTAATGTGATCTTTTTGATACCGAAGCTGTACCCTTCACAGGATGTCCTGATGACTCCGATGCCGCTGTTTAATGGTATTGCAGGGAAGGGGTTTTGCAATTATAATAAATTATGAAACCTGAATCTGAGCAAAATTTGACTATAGATGATAATACAGAAACAATGTAAGTTATACAAAATATTATTTTGTAATAGGGCAGAAATACATCGCTTGTGCGTCGTGGCACTTTTTAATTTTCACTTTTTTGTCTTCAGTTAGAGTATCATGTCCAGAATACAATTTCGTGATAATGGTACCAATTTTGCAGATAACTCCAGGGCTATCTTGATAGCATCGATGTTTTGTGCCAGTTAGCAGCGGTCGCCACTGCGGCCAGCATGGATACTTTCCTGTTGAGGCACAGGAAATTAAAAAAACCTTAGTTGTTACTATGGACGATCTGGATATTACTTACTGAGTGTTTTTTTGAAGTACAAATGTACAGGTTTTTGGACGCAGTTTTATGAAAGATCCATTTCTTGTCAGTTGTTGGAATATTATTTTGGTTATATACACTCGTGGTTTTTACTTTTGACTGAAGTTTTCCGTTGGTGAAAAATGTGCTGAGGGTCATCGATGAATGCTGAGCTGTGTTTCTTGTAGGCTGTGCGCGTGTACACACACACACACATATACTGCGCACACACGTATGCTTGCAAGGAATTTAATGTAATGAAAGAACTAAATTTGGGCAGCTGTTATGGCAATCATTTTTTCAAGTGACTTGAGTTAGGAGTTGGAAATTTGCACTGTTTTTGCTGGAATTCTTGATGTGACCTGATTGCACCAATTTTTTGAAAGGCTCCACTTCAGACCAAAAAGGAGCCTGCCCAAAAAATTTGGTTGATATAATAAGTGCAAAGACGGCTGTGGACAGACAGGTAAACAGAAGGGGAATCATAGAAATAAATGAATAGAGATTGTAACTGGTATTGACAGGCTCAGTTCCCTCACTCTATCTTGTGATATGTTCTTGTCTCTCATGAATTTTACAAAGTTCCGGAGTTTTCAGCTGCTGATTTTGATATTTTTCACCTTCAAAATTTCTCACCACGTCAGCCATAATGTGTGTGTTTATCTGACAATCCTTCTGACTGACTCTCTGTTTGCTATATGTGTCTGGATGTCTGAGGTGCTTTCTGAGTTTAAGTTTGGATCTAACGGCGATAACACCATTTTGAACCGTTCACGCATTGTTGTTTTTATTCTTGGTGGTGGGGGGAGGGGGAAGGGGTGTCTTAATGTGTTCCATAGATCTCAAATTTGTGCCATATTTCACCAAGGAGCCTTGCCATGTCACTTCATGACAATGTATGCTTGTTATTGTTTATTGAGTTATGATATATTATGTTTGTGTCATGATGCATAAGTCGTGTGTACCGTGTATGTGCACCTTAACGCTCAGTGTAAGAGAATTTCCCTCTTGGGACAATGAAGTGATTTTTATCTTATCTTTTCTTAACTTAATGTAGCTAAATTCTCAGGGCTTGATCAATGAAAATGTCACAAACAGAACGCCGGTATATAATATCGACAACATATTGTGGTATGGAGATATTAGTATCACCAAAAATGTTATCCAAAGTCCTTTCATCTGGTAAAAAAAATATTCATGTAATTTAATTAGCAGAGAAGATATAGCCTGTCAAATACAGGACAACAGTTTTGAGAAAAACGCTTTTAAAGTTTCAGTTTTTAGTCAAAATTATTGATGATGACTCGATTCAAAGTCAGTTTTGAGGCCTTTATCCGTTTCAAACGGGATTATCATTTGGAAAAAGAATAATAAAGAAGTTAAACTTTTCAAAAATACTGAAAACGCAAAATCAATAAAATTGACCCGGTGATGCCTTTTAAACGATTTTCTCGTCAGGTACCGCCGAAATGTGCCCCATTTTGTCGGGCCGCTACACATATCTTTATCTGTACAGTTTTGTAAAAACGTTTCGTATAGATCTAGAATGAAGTCTGTCAATATGTTAAACACCTTTAACATCTAGATTTCAGCCCAAGGAAGGATAATTTTGATTTTGAATTTGAGATGGGTTCACGGAGCGTCTACACGATAACTGCCATTTTACGTCCTCCACCGTTTTTTTCGTTATCCCACTTTAGGCTAGTTTTCAGCTCTCAGATTCTTATAACAAAGATGAAATGAACGTGCAGCTAAAAAAAATCGAACGGAGAAAGGCCCGTAAAGTATGTCTGTATGAACCCAGTGAATAGAATAAAAATCTATTAGATCAACCTGTAAACTCGGTTTCCTTTAGAAACGACAAGTTGCGGTTCGGGTCCACGTCAGAAAATAATTCTTAGCGCTGCCGTTCCATGTCAGAAAATAATTCTTTCATGCATCCGAAGACATAGTGCCTTCTTCGGATATGCGTCAAAGCAACACATTCAGTTAAATCATGGTTTACCGATAGTTTCAACTACACAGTATACATTTGGTGGGATACGGACTCTGTAATGTTATGGCTAGTCAATGAAAAAGAACTAAGTACTGTGTCACAAACACAGACACAATTAATCTTCCATGGGTTGTAAATGCAAGCACCCGCCGCCAATCCGTGCTTACAAGCCGTGTCAACAAGTCCCGGTTTATCCCGCATTATATTTACATTGTGAGAGCGTCTGTGCATTCGAGGACAGTCTGCATTCATGGTGTATAATAGTGCAATATTTCTCATTATCAATAGTAGCCCAAAGAGAGATAACGACAAAAACCGCGACAGGCGCAAAGCGGCCGTTATCGCGCCGACGCGCCTTTAAATCCAAACTCAAACTCAAGTCACTATCAACAGTAACCTGTCCACTCACTCACTCACTCACTCACAACACCCATTCACATTGTCCTCACATTTTCATTTTGATGATCCGAGCATGCATGCGTTATGTCCTTAATCTCTGGCAGTGCCTTTAAAGCCAGTTTGCCAGCAACCGTTGCCCCGTACAGTCCAATTCCAAAATATATTCCAACTGGACAATCAGTGAAGAGAGGGGATGTCACGGAGATAGATGTAGCGGATTAGGCCGCAGTAATAATCCACACTCGGGTAAACTCTTGCTTTCCCTGGCCCCTGCCCGAGGGACCGCTCGATGGATCGCCCACTGCACGCGATGGTGTCCAGAACTCTCGGTCCCCCTCGAGCCACATGAAAAATTCAGACATCGCCGACTTCACTTCGTCACGAGGAACTTGTGGTTCTTATTGTTGTCATTCCTTTCGACAATTGCTTGTGTGTAAGTTTTGAAAGTGAAGGACCTTTCCGTGCGGGATGAAGATGTTTTTCGAATCGAAGACGTCTAGGAGGTCTTCAGAGGAAGTTGCGGTTGCTTTTCTCTTCGACATTTTATTTTGTGTAAGTTTCGGAACTAAGGAGGTCAAGCCTAGAGTTTGCTTTTCTTCTCTATGACGTCTACCAGGTTTTTATACGGATTTCTGTTCCTCATTCCAGGATATACAAACTCATTTCCACTTTTAGGAACTAAAAATCGTCTCTGTAGGCTATGTTTCTGGTCAACTAGACTCTAATCCCGAGTTTAGAATTTTTAACAGGAGGCATCAAAACTAAAAAAAACAAAAAACAAATAAACTAAAGTTTGGCTCACAAATGTTTAAAAAATGCCAGGAAATGGATTAAGTGATTGAAAATACTGCAGTCAAAATGTTTAATATTGTTTAAAATGTATCAGGTTTGTGATGATTTTTAGGCTAAACTATGATTCTCAAAGATCTGAATTAGATCCCAGACACAGTGGCTCCAATTTCGTTTCGCTTTCGGCAGTTTTGCCAGAAGAAAACTAAACTGCTATGATCTGTAAAAGGTGCTGTGAAGGTTTTCTGGCATCTTTTAGCTTTTTCGGCAGGGCGAGATTGACGTCATTCGGCAAAACTTTTGATAGCGAGCCGAAAGCGATACGAAACCGAAGCCACTGCGTCAGGGCTCTTAGGTAAATAGAAACACTGAGTAACGATATGAAGCGATCGTGATGTTGTAAAATCACAGGTGGGACGACACGCGTACGGTCATGTCAAGAACAAGAACTGGTTAAATCAAAATTATACCAAATAATAACACCATTATATGCCACACACTGAACGGTTGCCCTGTAGTAGACATGCAAGTGTATCTATAAACTCCTTTTCCATTAGGAAAATACTTGAGGTGATAGGGCTGATGGCCCTCTGACCCAAGTGTGTTTTAACTCGGTTTTAATGTGAAGTGTAGTCTATGGCGTTACACGGGCCTGGGCCACTGGGGACACCGAAACAATTCTGCCTCACTAAATCGGATCCGTCAAAACGGCCCTGACGTCGTGGGTGGAAAGAAAGACTTCGCCCTCTCAGTGAAAACAGACACAAAAGCCGATTTGACTTGAACCAGTGCTCCACCAGTGTTCCACCAAACACGATTGTTAAACCAAAATTAGACGGACGAGCAACGCTACTAAGTCTTACACACCGGAAGATGTAAATATTTATAAAATCCTTTTCCATCAGGAAAATATTTATGGGGGTCACTTTTTTGGTAACGTCCGGATAAAACGTCCTCTATACCTGTGAAGAAAGTACCAAGTACTAATTAGGCAATGGCATTCCCCTATTGCAACATTTCGTTTTTCGAGACATGTACCGGCTAAACCACATCTTTTTACCTTCTTCTTTGAAATATGAAAATGAAAGAAATTGTGAAAGAAAAAGTGGGCATTGAGAGCGAGTCTAAAGTGAATACTGCTGTTAATATGATATTATATTATACTATTCTACCATTCACGGATAAATGATCATGCAGAGAATTATTAGGGGTGGGACCTGCACTCTTCAAAGTTTATTCAGGTCAAGCTGGTCTGTTTCGACCTCTATTTCGACTCAGTGCGAGAAGTCTGTCCTTCCGCCAGCAGACTTAAGACAGCTTTGACGCGCCCAAACTTGTGAGACAGACTTAGTTCAGCCTTGCCAGTGTCACACTGAACACCGTGATTCACACATCACTCTAAAATCGAGACAAAACAGGCTGAACTCAGTGCTCCATAATGTATTAGTGTATAAAATAACGACAGGCCTGTTTTAAGGACAAAGACGGGCTTCCATTGGAAGAAGGCAGGAAAATGCCATCTGTACTTTGTCATAATAAAACACTGTGTCCGAAAATAAAAACTTACGCAAGCTTTGAATATTCATTAATATAATGTAAATTAAAATATTAAAAGATTTGTAATTCAATTAATACTAGCTAAGCTTTACTTCATCAAATTCATAACTGTACTTGATTTTTCTACAGGCAGTATGCCATCATGACTGGAAGTAGGCACCTCAACATGTTGTTAACTTTTTTTCTAGCTTTTATGGAAGGTTGGAATATATGAATAAATAAGAACAATCTGGAGAACGGATACTCACTTGTTAGCCCGCGGCAAAACAGCAAAACCTTGGAGGTCTAGAATATCGTGAAGACAACCACATTGAAGGAGGAAAACGGAAGTAAACGGAAGTAAACGGAAGTTACTAAAGCTTGTGAAAAGGCAGATAAGCAGATTGGAAAAGTTCTAGTGTTTGGGAGGGTGAAAATGCGGAAGGGACTTTTAAGTCCCGTCAGTGAATAAAGTTAAAGAGGACAGATGTGGTGATTATGAGTTATCGTGTTCAAAGTGATTGCTGTTCTGGGCCAGACGCTGCTGACAACGTAGTTAAATAGAGTTGCAAACAATATTAGGCACTTCATTTGTTTATACATTTTGTGAGACACCATGTAAATTTTTTGGCCAGGTTCAATTTAAATCTCATTTTGGCCCTTTTCTTTTTACGTATCAGTAATAAATCTGAACTTTAGCCATGATTAGACCAAAAAAAAAAGTAAAAATTACGGTTAAATGTTAGTGTTTCCCTGGTGGATAGTTTGTGTTAATCGAGCTGAAATGTTAAATGCCAGTGTTTCAACATGTGAAAATCGATACTGCACTTTGCTGTGATTATCACCGGACATCAAGCTGGTTTTCTCTTTAATAATAAATTAACAGTTTTGTGTGCCAATCCGGGTAACATTTGCAGTCACTGGCAAACTGAATTCAGTTTTAGCGTAATCGGTCAACATGTAATCGCTAAATGTGTTGATGTACATGTAATATGATTATGTGTCTTCAGGATTCTGTTCCCTTGTCAGAAACCGATCTGGGTCGCTGGTTTTTGTACCGTCAGTGCTAATGGTTTAAAGACGTT
Source organism: Onchidella celtica (assembly GCA_963931925.1). NCBI lineage: Eukaryota > Metazoa > Mollusca > Gastropoda > Systellommatophora > Onchidiidae > Onchidella > Onchidella celtica. Next base: position 27,991,688 of record OZ007576.1, on the reverse strand, counting down.
GAATAATGTATGAAGATTCCGATATTGTGGTATGTGACAATACCTGAGACACTGACAGAAAACCTTCACTGCGAAATGGCGACCTTAGTTCTTCTTTGTTCTATCTCCATTTTCTGGAAAACTGGAAATCTTTCAGTATGTCGACGAGGTATAGCAAATGCACACCCTGACACTTGTTTAAAATGCGTTGTGGCACTTATCAAGCTGTTGCACAGTTCCGATTTATTCAACTCCCCATCATAATAACTAAAGTCGGAAACATTTAACGTTGAATTTCTCAGTTGTCCAAAAAGTGGAGTTGGAATAAACCAGAACTAAGGTCGCCAAATGCTAGATGCCTTTAAAGGTTGTGATTCAAACCGGATTTTTTTTGTTTCACGATGATATTACCAAATCATCTCCCTACCATAATTTCTGAACAAGCCTTGAAGTACTGTTTTCTTGCGTTATTAAAAAAAAAAAGTTAGAGTGGAAAACACTTTGTCCAAAACCACATTCGAGGTGGCAGTCTCACATCTATGATATCGGCTTCAGTGCTATCAGTGCTCCTCGTTTGAAGACGTGGAACGATAATTATATGAAGATTCATATACAGTGAAATAAGATATTTATTTTCGTAAATAGGGAATCAGCAGGTGGTAAACACGTTCAATAGGCAAATCTGTCCCGAGTCGCAGCGTACCGAGACGAACTATTCCTTCTCTCGGTTTTTATTATCAAACTGTGCACATATAAATTGCTGAGCTAAGCTGTGTTTTCACGTGTACGGAAACGGAAAAGTAAAAGATCCTTCAAATAATGAAACAGAAAGAATGTTTTCATGTGTCCGGAAACAACATTTGCCGTACACATGGAAACACTTTCTTTCTACTACTTGGTGGATTTTTTGCCGTTTTCGTAGTCATGAAAACACAGCCTTCTGGTGCATATTACTAGTATTTTTCAAGCTATTCTGAAGGCATGAGGTGCACTGTGTTGTGTTACTGACATTGTTGATACGCGCCAAGCGGAATTTGGCGAGTTGATCCATCTCGTTATCCCGTGTCATGCATCCATCTTGCTTTACATTTTCAAGTGATGCGTAAGTTCGCTCTATCCCTATTTGTTTATTTTGTTATATTATCAGTATGCCTATTCCTCATATTTTTTTATTTTTTTTAAAAGTGCAACGTGGGTATATTCGTGCCTGTACAATGTATGCAGACTTCTCCCATAATTTGCTGCTCAAAATTTCTTAGCGAGAAGCCAAAAAAAGTCTTGAAAAGTTGTCGTGGGCAGAAACTGTGGCTCATTTCAGCAAAGCGTTTTGGGGATACTAAAAAAAAATAATAACGCAATGGTGACATAAGAAAAAAACAACAAAAAACAAAAAAACCGAAGAAAATATTCTCGTTGCACATAGGCGTTTTCCTTTTCAACGGAGAATGTTCATTTTAGTATTTATTTACCATTCTCTCCATTGATGTGATCATTATGTGCCCTTTCCCCTAAAGTGCCTTCGAATAATTATGTTTTTTTTGTTGTTTTTTTTGTTTTTTTTTTTGCAGCACAGTATAATATAATGTACAGAATATAATTCAGTGTGCCAAAAGACAGAAGGAATGCGCAGTCCTTGTTTTAAAAGTTGCCCGCTTTTCAGAAGCAGAATCCAGGCACTTCCTTGAAGGCACCATTTGTTATTAAGGAGAAATTTAATATGGAACTTCTCTCTTTATCCAGTAATTTCAGGTTTAATAATGTACTTAGAATAACTTTTATTAAAAAAAAAAAAAAAGATTAAGTGGAATAGTTATAGATTTACATTATCGACCCATGTGGAAGGTGTTAGATAATTAAGTCAGCATATATTAATAAACAAGATGCTTATTACGTAATGAATAACACTATGGAGCACTTCACAGCCACTCTCTTCAAAGGTCTGAATTATTAATTACGTATTCCGGACACGCATGTGACGTAAATGTAGGCACGTGATAATCTATGGCTTTCACATGCCATTTAGTAGCTCACAGTACAAATCGACATGTGTCGTGTGTTACGTCACACCTGAACTAATGCAGCTTGTAAGGCAAAGACGCTAGAGGTGGAGTACTCATTACGTTTGTACGGTGCATATTTGAACCCAGGAGTGTTGGGTGATACCATCCGTTATGTGTTGTTACTCTGAACTGGTTTTTTTACGGCCAAGGAACACGCCGTGTTACGTCATGTCTGAAGTAGTGCGGGGTATAATACAATGAGTTACCGGTGAAGCACTAAGTCTCGAAGTGTGGATTTTTGTAACCCAGGAGCTGTTCGGCTTGATGTTATTGGTATTCTAGCTGATTTGCATTTGGGGACAAGTGACACATGATTATTACGTCACACCTCAAAACTGCGCAAGTTATAGAGCAACAAGTTAAGGGTAAAGTACTGTGTCTTACGGAATGGATCTGAATCTAGGAGAATTGGTTGAAACTTCTTGGTATATAATTGGCATTCTGCCCGACAAGGGGCATTTTGTGTTACACCAGGCCTGAAGACGTGCAGGGTATAACACAATGAGCCACCGGTGAAGTACTATTTCATAAAGTGTAGGTTTGGACCCAGGACTGGGCGCTCAGAAGTGTATTTAGAACGCCTAGACCATGAATCATATAGTTGAAACCGTCTGTAATGTATTGTTATTCTGAACTGCATTTCAACCGGAACATGTGCTGTGTTACTGAGGGCGATTGTTATATTTTCAGGAGATCTACACCTATAGAAACTCCGTGAACAATCATATATTGTTACTTTCTTATTTCTTCGTATCTAAACTGGGAACTATTCCCGTAAATCATTACCTCTTGCGTTACTCCGTAGCAACTGTGGATTCTCAGTGATTTTGCTTCTGAGAAACTTGCAGTGCTACTGAGAATGTCCGCACATGATGATTCCCAATCCTAAACCCCTTCCCCCACTGCAGATGTTTGAGAAATGGAATACACTAAGTGTGGCTTTGGATATGCAGCTCGTAGCTTCAGTAACATGTCTTTCGAAACAGTAAGCTTCAGTACAGTGAATAAATGACATTTCGGGTTTCCATATTGTGGAAACAGTAGGCGAACGGTAATAGGTAAATTTTCATATCATTATTACATGTATTTCCTTATTTCGGACGTCCAGATGTAATTCAGACGACCAGCTGTGGAACAATAAGTGGATTATGGCACAGTGGGTTTCAATTATTCCCTTTTCTTTGAACGTACGGCCGTAGAACAATAAGTAAAGTGAGTCAGGTGGATTTCCATAATTTCCTCCAAAGCCCCAACTATCCTGCATTTTCCGAGGATCTTCACTGATGTTTCAGTGGGGCAATTCATCTGTATGAGGTGACAGCATGTGACATACCATTTTCTTCCTGTGCCGAGTCTATAACTGAACTTCGAAGATGATGTTCACAGGTGGATTGGCCGGGCGACGGTTCTCAGCCTGGGACCACCCGGTGGCTATGCCAACACTGGTAAGTGCAATTAATACAATTAATGCGGTCCTTTTGCATTTTTCCCAAGATTTTTGGGATTTTTGGGGTTACCTTGGGATCTTGGCATTTTATTTATTAAAAAAATTTTGAGTTTTTTTTTTGTTTTTTTTTTTGGCTTTTGTATTTTTGCTTTTATTTCTTTGTAACACACACACACCACACACACACACACACATACACACATGCCAATTGGCAATAGCATTTGTTACTTAAAAGGTGAATAAAACCAAATGAGCTCAGGAGCATTGTGCGTTTCCCTGTGTGAGAGAATCTTTTGTGTGATGTGCTAGCTAATCACTGACATTGTTTAGTTTAGATATTGTTCTAGGAAAAAGCAAGACAATATATCACCAAATTGTAAAATTTGAATGTGTTTTTGGGAGATTGGAAAAAAATCTTGGGATTGTTTTTCTCCATCTATAGATATGAGATTCTCGGCATTCTCGAAAATCTTCATCGGCATCGTTGAATTAATTAAAATATACAATGTGTGTTCTCGCATCTGTATGCAACGATGTGTGTTCGGTGTGACAGTCAACAGTTTTTGATCCAGCATATTTATCGGGACACAGACCGTGAAGGCTATAGCGCACTAAGTCTGTTTTGTCACTGTTTTCTGTACTGTAGAATTAAATGGGACCTTAGCGCACAAGTGAAACTGAAACACGTCTGTCTCGACAGTTGATTCAAACTAAGTTCAGGTCTGAGTCAACACTGACATAAAACAGATTTGACTTCATGCGCTACCAGCTGAACAAATTTAATTACAGGATCACTACTTTAAAACTTAGCTAAAATCCGTATCCCGAAAGTTGCGATGTACTATAAAGAGCGAAGTGTCTCCTTAGGCTATTGAAAGGCTTAATAAGATATGCCCACGTGAATGACAAGGCGAAACTGTGAAAGCATCAGTGTAGAAAAAAAGATGGTACAAGCAAAAAGGATTAAGAAAGAAAGAGTATGCGAAGTTTGGGATGGTCAATTGACGATCACCAATCGTCCCCTTAGGCCCGGTGCGCACTATATTAAAATTAACCATCCGTTCAATGCAAGCAATCTTTGGCGTGGTGTGCAGCACTGTAAACTCCTTGCCAAGCAAGCACAAATCTGCGTTTGCACGCCGTGCAGCAGGCAAAACAGGATAGTGCCTGCCGGGCCTTAGAATGACAAGGTTCTAACTCCCTTCCGTCAACTTTGGAGAAATTGAGGGTTGAAGTTTTATGTGATCAGAGCTTTTAGAGCAGAGGATTTTTCCCTTTTTTTAGTAATACTTACAAGTTACACACCAAATCTGTTCGATATTTTGGCACACAATGGAGAAGGCCAGTAGGAGTACATGTAGTTTGTAGTGTGTAACGCAACTCTGCCAAAAAGCCGGGATAGAGCCTTGTCACTCTAAGTGGACGTAATATATAAACGCTGTTCTTTTGTCTAAATAAGAAATATTCTCTTATCCAAATTAATACGCTATTTTCATGTGGCGAATTTTCTGGCAGTTTTCATGTTTAAATGGTGATCTTTTCTGAAAGTAAGAACGATTCTCTTATCGAAATTTTAATGCTTCTATCATGTAGAATGTTTATTTTACTGTTTAAATAGAAATAGCAGTACTCCTATGGTAATGCTGTTTTGCGTGTACTTGGCGATCTTTTCTCCTCGGGAAAATAGCAGTTTTCCTCTTGTGCAAAGAACAATTTAGATCCTGATACAAATCTTCCAGCAGATCATGGAATTAAAGGTCTGGCTTGTTCTATGCATGAGAAATGTTGGGTGAACCTCGTGACTCTTTTATTTGGAACTTTTGTCTGTTGGTCTGTGAAGATTCTATGATATACTGGTAAAGTTCGGAATATAAATGAGTAAGAATGACGGAGAGAGAGAAAGAAAGAGAGAGAGAGGAGAGAGAGAGAGAGAGAGAGAGAGAGGAGAGAGAGAAAGAGAGAAAGGGAGAAAGAGAGAGAGAGAGAGAGAGAGAGAGAGAGAGACAGAAGCTCAAAGGGAGATTTAGATACGAAAAGTATATGGGAATACAAAACAAGAGAGATGGGGACAGACAGACAGAGAGACAAATAAACGGACTAAGACAGACAGACAGAAACGAGAGAGAGAGAGAGAGAGAGAGAGAGTAAGTGAGAGAGAGAGAGAGAGAGAGAGAGAGAGATTAAAAACGCATTGAAAAAGAATGGGCAATGGAGGTTTGGGGGTTGGAACAGAGAATGTCAATCTCCCGATCCCGTGGCCTCCCACCCCCACAAGCACATCAAGTACCAACACAATAGAGATTTTCCTTGCGTCCACTGAAACTATCACAGATGCAAAGCCTGGGAAACAATACAAAACAGACACAGAATTCAATGGCTGGCATTTATTAGATTTATTTCCCCTTTCCCAACCCGATCGAGAACCATTGTTATCTCCCATTGTTTTGTCTAGATCTTTGGGGTTATCTATTTTTTCTTTTGTGTGAAGTGGCTCCGCGTGTCAGGAGGATACCACTGGAGGCACAAAGGACTTATTTAAGCTGACTGCTATTAAAAAAAAAAAAAAAGATAAAAAATGACGAGGGGAAATAAGGAAGGAAAGAGATATCACTGTAAGCTGTTGAGTTTTCGAACACAATTATTTTGATGAATGTTTTGCTTGACACGTATGCCTTATCAGGAATGAATTCGGTGCAGTTTTCCCCTATGGGAATAGGTGAGAGAGAGAGAGAGAGAGAGAGAGAGAGAGAGAGAGAGAGAGAGAGAGAGAGAGAGAGACAGACAGACAGACAGACAGACAGACAGACAGACAGACAGACAGAGAAAGAGAGAGAGAGAGAGAGAGGGTGAAATGTGAAGAGGAGGAGGGGAGATCATTGGATCATGGAGCATGATTGATCTTTCGAAACGTCAGAAATCGAGAACCCTTGAAAGAAACGGGAAGAATTGGCGCTAGCAAAGTTAAAGGCGGGATAGAAGGGTTTTCCTTCTTTAAAAAGCCCTTCTATTCTGGTCGAAACAAATCGATTTGTGGCTGACTAGAGTACAAAATCCAATTTTTTCCCAATACCTTATGTCTTTAAAAACTGATTATCCTACACTGCAGAGATGAAACGCGCCACCTGGCTGATCTTGATCACTACTAGTTTCTTTCCTGGAAATGGAAATGGCCGCTATAATTTTTGTCTAGAAATGTTCACTGTTTGGTTAAAAAGCCAAAAGTGTTGTATAGCAACTCATGGAAAGTGGAGTTTAGAAAGCATAAAACCTTCAAAAACAGTAAATCCACAGCTATATGACAGTATTCAGTGGGCACCAGAAATGGTGTTCCGTTTGTGACATGTTGCCTGAATTACGCTCTCTCAAGCTAAGAGTTCAATTATAATACCCATTTTTGGGGGTTATCCCTTGGTCGCGAAAAATACAATGCTCTTGGGGGGGGGGGGTGTAATGTATAAGACTAAGCCCGAAACGATAGACAGCTGCTGGCAGACAAAAAGTGCACACCATAATTTCCTATATTTTCTCAGAAAATCCGAGACACAGTCAGCTTTGTCATTATTTCTTGGGTGTACATTTTGCAGGCAACAAGTGGCTAAGAAGGTTCCGGGCGTAGTATGATACCTTCCTCATATGGCCTGTATCGTCGGCAACCCTATTTCCCCCGTCTCCATGCCAATTTTCATACAGATCCGTTTTTATAGTTTTCGAGCATATTTGTATCAAAGGGTTTTTCTTTCACTTTTGTGTAAAAGCTGTTGGGATATTTAAAAAAGAAACACTGACTAGATGTTAGCGTGTAGGATCTGTAGAGAGATGTTATGTCAGTTTAGAGAAACAGACGCCTGATGTGCCTGATTTGCCTCACTGTTCACTTGCATGTTGATTGTGGAGATCCCCTTGAGCCGGCACGGCCTAAGTTCAGTCCCTTGAGTGTCGCTCGATTTCTCTTTGACATGACAGACACAGCATTTTTAGCAGCAGCGACCAGCGTAATCAAACTCTTGTGTAAAGAAATGTGTATCTCAATTAAATTACAATTGCCATTCTTTGTTACATGAAATGTTTAAATCATTCAGGAGCAATAGAATAGTAGACATCAAAGAAAACAGAGAAAGATATGGAAGATTGTTTTTACTCTCTGCTATTCGCCCCAGGCAATGCATTCTAGCTAGATCTGTACCATAACATTCCAGGCCATGTGTTATGTCTCCTACTGAGTTATTACGTGTTCATGAAATAATACATAAGACGTGTGTTTCATGTCTGCGCTCTTAACTGAAAATGAATTTCCCTTATGGGATAATAAAGTGATTCTATAACTTCTGTGAAAGATTGGATCAACTCAGGCTCTTATGTGCACCCTCTGTGGTTTATATTGTTTGTCACATTATCTTTTTTCTCTCTCTTCCATCTGTGCTTTTTCCTATCTCTAGATTTATCAGAGACGATCTTGCAAGGTTACCTTTTCATAATATCGTTCCTGGATGTTTCTATCTGCGTAACTGAGATTTTGGGAAAAAACACAATTTAGAGAAAAAGTATTTAGGACGCCACCACAGCCATGCTATAGGCTATTGTAAACAAAATGAGACATTTGAAACGTTCCATTTCCTGGAAGTTTAACTTTTGTGAGCCAATCTTTAATCATTTTTGTTTGATGCTCCCTATATAAATGTCCAAGCTGGAGTTAAGGGAATAGAAATTATACACTGTAACAATATACTGGTTGGAATAATAACTTGACAATCTTCAAAAACCTTCCAAATTCTAAGGTGGATTTAAATAACTTTCTTTACAAGAGGCAGAAATGTGGATTGCGCCCATTTTCTGTGTGGACACTCTCAATTTTGTTTTCCCAAACAGAACCAGTCTTGGGGGTCAAATGTGCCAAACACGCACACACTAACACACAGAAAAGGAAAAATAATAGTTAGGAAAAAAGGTTGTATGTCGCAAAGCCCCGAGTTAGAAACGAATAAAAAAATCGCTACAAAGCACTCCAAAAAACACACACACAAAAAGTTTTATACAACTCGGCCTTTTGGTGGGGGAGGGCGGGGTGTACTTTTGTACCTCATTCCAGCCTGCTGTGACCCCACAGGTTTTCTGTGATGATTTTTTTTCTTTTAATGTGTCAAAATCCGTTTTTGCAGGTGCAAAGACATAAAACTGCAGAAACTAAATACTGTGTATTTTTCCACGGCGTGTGATCTATAAAACTATTTTGCGTGTTTCATGGAGGCTATTGCTTTCTGGAGAACTCATTCTGAATTAAAACACACAGCTTGGCCGGCACACACAGTTATTCCCCCTGGTCTATCTACAGGTCAATGTCTGGGAACGGTAACTCTTGTCGGATGTTTTCTGAATGGGCGCTCTCATGAGAGAGTTATCTCACCCTATCTGAGATGCTTGTCGCATTGAATTGGGAGGCCATTTTCATGACGGCTGTAATTACTGACGTGCTCAAATGTTGTGAAGCATCCGTGTCTGGTTGTTAAGGGCTATTTGAAAATTTCAGAAGGGGGTGGCGCCCTTAACGTATGAAAAGCGTACAAAAGATTGGCGGAGGGATCCTGAGGGACCTGCGTTAAATAATTGTAGCGAATCGCCTGCTTACTCGCTCAGTTGCTCTCACTCACTCATTCACTCATTCACTCACTCGCTCACTCACTCACTCACTCATTCACTAACTCACTCACTCACTCACTCATTCACTCACACTCATTCACTCACACTCACTCACTCACTCACTCACTCAATCACTCACTGACTCAATCACTCACTCACGAATTCACTAATTCACTCACACTCACTCACTCACTCACGAATTCACTCACTCACTCGTGAATTCACTTACTCACTCACTCACTCACTCACTCACTCACTCACTCACTCACTTATAAAATTCGGTTTTATTTATATGCCTATTATTATTGGGGGGGGGGGGGTGCCAACCAAAATGTTTTATGTCCAAAATAGTCAAATTGAGAAAAAAAAAACGAGTTTGAAGTTCGTAAGTTTAACGGAAATTCAGTAATGGCACTAACTTCAAAAAGGCCACATGAATATTTTTACTTCATAATGAAGTTGTGTCTTGGATATCTACAGGCATTTGAAAGCAACGAACAAAATTGGACATAACACATTCTGGCTGATAAACCTAGTTATAATTATAATTGTGACATACGAATCATGTTTCTAATGAAAACATTTAAATAATCCATTCAATAATTGGGAAAATCGAGCGTACGCGCTGACTTTCTGGATAGTCCCCAAGTTGAAAATCAAGGGTAGACACAGCGCGGTGAAATGTTTACCGTAGAGAGTTTGTGCATTATGGATACCGGTGTGCTTGATAGATGAGATTGGAAATCTGCAGTTTTCCTTGTCCACTTGGGATAAAGGTGTTGTGGGTTGTCGTTGCTTTTGTTTTTTCCAGTTAGACATGAAATTTAGGCACCTGTGCATGTCCGTCTGTTTATCTACATGTCTGTCTGTCTGTCTTTCTGTCTGTTCGCTCATTTATTTTCTCTACTAATACTGGGTTTATTTATCTCAATTCAACCCACCTCTACCTCTCTCTCTTCCTCTCCATGTTTCTGTCGTCTCCTTCTCTCTCTCTTTCTTCCTTTTTCTGTGTGTCTGTCTGTCTCTCTCTAGCTTCTCTTCACTCTCTCTGCTTCTTTATGTCTCACTCTCTCGCTTTCTCCCTTTCTCTCTGTGTGACACTTTCATACTCTCCTTTTTTTTTTACCTCTCTTTTTGACCCTTGTTATAAAATCTTTGCATTTTCTTCTTTTGTTTTTTTTCAAATTGTGTTATTCAATTAGTCTGTGCACCGCTGATACCGATTGTCCTCGACTGTAGGGTTTTATGTTTAGTAAACCTCTCAACTGAGATACACAGCGACTCTGAATCTGATTTTGATTCTGAAATGCAAGTGCGGTCACACCCGATGGCGTCTCTGGGGCTGCCATTACTCAAATTGATTCACATTGTTTGTTCAGGCTGCTTTCTCTTTCTCGCACTTTCTGTCGTTCCCGGGGATGTCAGCGCTGATGAGCTTAAACATCCATCCCAACATCAAAATTTTGTGCCAGCCACAGCTACGTCTAAATTTCCAGTCGGACAAGTTAAACCTGAGACAAATTTAGAACCAGAACACAAGGAATCGATTGATTTCAAATGTGTAACAAACACTTAATTTCACCTGTTCTTTCAGCGTTTGCAGGGGAACGTTTTGACCAATCAGATCGTTCTGTCCTTCTGGGTGTCCTAGTTTGAGACCAGGCTTGAAATTCACGTGCGTCATTGGTCTGACATAAACTGGACAAAGGACATTTCGGACTTGGGTATAAATCTGCCACGAAATTAACTGCTGTTTCTTGATTCAAGATGCGGATATCATAAAAAAACCTTTCTGTTTTTGAATTTGGACGAGTAAAATCTATTCTAATGGGGTTTGTGTGTAGGTGTCGCAACCTTAGTTTTTGTTTGTTCCAACTCCACTTTTTGCACAACTGAGAAATTGGACGTTACACGTTGGCGGTTTTAATATTGTGATAAATCGGAACTGTGAAACAGCTTCAGAGGTGCCACAATGTATTTACACAAGTGCCAAAGTGTGTATTTGCTACATCTCTTCTATGTACTAAAAGATTTCAGAAAATGGAGAGCTAGGACAGACAAGAACCAAGGTGGCGGCGTGTGTACAAAATATTTACCTCATGAGAATGGTTAAGTAAAATATTTCGTTTTCGGCTTGCAAAATATTTCTTTGGAAAGACGTGAAACAAACAGTTTAATGCAAAACAAAAACAAATATAAGATAATTATGTAGCATTACAAGTTACACACAGATTAATTCCTCAGAAAATTAGTTAAGAAACTGCAGTAAAAGTGAGGAGTGAAGAGCTTGTAATAATAATACTTATCTTGAATGCACCTTAAGTGACATTTTACCTAGTGAAAACACTCGCCAAAGTGAACCCAAAAGACTGACCTGCAATCACTGCCATCGCACTCTCGGGTCAAACATTGGTAGAATAAACCACGAGAGAAGCTGTCAGTCAAAGTGAAAGTGAATATTCTAGCTGCTAAGACCGTCTGTAAAGATGCTAAAGGCCATATATTCTAGCTTCTAAGACCGTCTGTAAAGATGCTAAAGGCCATATATTCTAGCTGCTAAGACCGTCTGTAAAGATGCTAAAGGCCATATATTCTAGCTGCTAAGACCGTCTGTAAAGACGCTAAAGGCCATATATTCTAGCTGCTAAGACCGTCTGTAAAGACGCTAAAGGCCATATATTCCAGCTGCTAAGACCGTCTGTAAAGACGCTAAAGGCCATATATTCTAGCTGCTAAGACCGTCTGTAAAGATGCTAAAGGCCATATATTCTAGCTGCTAAGACCGTCTGTAAAGATGCTAAAGGCCATATATTCTAGCTGCTAAGACCGTCTGTAAAGATGCTAAAGGCCATATATTCTAGCTGCTAAGACCGTCTGTAAAGACGCTAAAGGCCATATATTCTAGCTGCTAAGACCGTCTGTAAAGACGCTAAAGGCCATATATTCTAGCTGCTAAGACCGTCTGTAAAGACGCTAAAGGCCATATATTCTAGCTGCTAAGACCGTCTGTAAAGATGCTAAAGGCCATATATTCTAGCTGCTAAGACCGTCTGTAAAGATGCTAAAGGCCATATATTCTAGCTGCTAAGACCGTCTGTAAAGATGCTAAAGGCCATATATTCTAGCTGCTAAGACCGTCTGTAAAGACGCTAAAGGCCATATATTCTAGCTGCTAAGACCGTCTGTAAAGACGCTAAAGGCCATATATTCTAGCTGCTAAGACCGTCTGTAAAGACGCTAAAGGCCATATATTCTAGCTGCTAAGACCGTCTGTAAAGATGCTAAAGGCCATATATTCTAGCTGCTAAGACCGTCTGTAAAGACGCTCAAGGCCATATATTCTAGCTGCTAAGACCGTCTGTAAAGACGCTAAAGGCCATATATTCTAGCTGCTAAGACCGTCTGTAAAGACGCTAAAGGCCATATATTCTAGCTGCTAAGACCGTCTGTAAAGACGCTAAAGGCCATATATTCTAGCTGCTAAGACCGTCTGTAAAGACGCTAAAGGCCATATATTCTAGCTGCTAAGACCGTCTGTAAAGACGCTAAAGGCCATATATTCTAGCTGCTAAGACCGTCTGTAAAGACGCTAAAGGCCATATATTCTAGCTGCTAAGACCGTCTGTAAAGACGCTAAAGGCCATATATTCTAGCTGCTAAGACCGTCTGTAAAGACGCTAAAGGCCATATATTCTAGCTGCTAAGACCGTCTGTAAAGATGCTAAAGGCCATATATTCTAGCTGCTAAGACCGTCTGTAAAGACGCTAAAGGCCATATATTCTAGCTGCTAAGACCGTCTGTAAAGACGCTAAAGGCCATATCTTCTAGCTGCTAAGACCGTCTGTAAAGACGCTAAAGGCCATATATTCTAGCTGCTAAGACCGTCTGTAAAGACGCTAAAGGCCATATATTCTAGCTGCTAAGACCGTCTGTAAAGATGCTAAAGGCCATATATTCTAGCTGCTAAGACCGTCTGTAAAGACGCTAAAGGCCATATATTCTAGCTGCTAAGACCGTCTGTAAAGACGCTAAAGGCCATATATTCTAGCTGCTAAGACCGTCTGTAAAGACGCTAAAGGCCATATATTCTAGCTGCTAAGACCGTCTGTAAAGATGCTAAAGGCCATATATTCTAGCTGCTAAGACCGTCTGTAAAGATGCTAAAGGCCATATATTCTAGCTGCTAAGACCGTCTGTAAAGATGCTAAAGGCCATATATTCTAGCTGCTAAGACCGTCTGTAAAGATGCTAAAGGCCATATATTCTAGCTGCTAAGACCGTCTGTAAAGACGCTAAAGGCCATATATTCTAGCTGCTAAGACCGTCTGTAAAGATGCTAAAGGCCATATATTCTAGCTGCTAAGACCGTCTGTAAAGATGCTAAAGGCCATATATTCTAGCTGCTAAGACCGTCTGTAAAGATGCTAAAGGCCATATATTCTAGCTGCTAAGACCGTCTGTAAAGACGCTAAAGGCCATATATTCTAGCTGCTAAGACCGTCTGTAAAGACGCTAAAGGCCATATATTCTAGCTGCTAAGACCGTCTGTAAAGATGCTAAAGGCCATATATTCTAGCTGCTAAGACCGTCTGTAAAGATGCTAAAGGCCATATATTCTAGCTGCTAAGACCGTCTGTAAAGACGCTAAAGGCCATATATTCTAGCTGCTAAGACCGTCTGTAAAGACGCTAAAGGCCATATATTCTAGCTGCTAAGACCGTCTGTAAAGACGCTAAAGGCCATATATTCTAGCTGCTAAGACCGTCTGTAAAGACGCTAAAGGCCATATATTCTAGCTGCTAAGACCGTCTGTAAAGACGCTAAAGGCCATATATTCTAGCTGCTAAGACCGTCTGTAAAGATGCTAAAGGCCATATATTCTAGCTGCTAAGACCGTCTGTAAAGACGCTAAAGGCCATATATTCTAGCTGCTAAGACCGTCTGTAAAGACGCTAAAGGCCATATATTCTAGCTGCTAAGACCGTCTGTAAAGACGCTAAAGGCCATATATTCTAGCTGCTAAGACCGTCTGTAAAGACGCTAAAGGCCATATATTCTAGCTGCTAAGACCGTCTGTAAAGACGCTAAAGGCCATATATTCTAGCTGCTAAGACCGTCTGTAAAGACGCTAAAGGCCATATATTCTAGCTGCTAAGACCGTCTGTAAAGACGCTAAAGGCCATATATTCTAGCTGCTAAGACCGTCTGTAAAGACGCTAAAGGCCATATATTCTAGCTGCTAAGACCGTCTGTAAAGACGCTAAAGGCCATATATTCTAGCTGCTAAGACCGTCTGTAAAGACGCTAAAGGCCATATATTCTAGCTGCTAAGACCGTCTGTAAAGACGCTAAAGGCCATATATTCTAGCTGCTAAGACCGTCTGTAAAGACGCTAAAGGCCATATATTCTAGCTGCTAAGACCGTCTGTAAAGATGCTAAAGGCCATATATTCTAGCTGCTAAGACCGTCTGTAAAGACGCTAAAGGCCATATATTCTAGCTGCTAAGACCGTCTGTAAAGACGCTAAAGGCCATATATTCTAGCTGCTAAGACCGTCTGTAAAGACGCTAAAGGCCATATATTCTAGCTGCTAAGACCGTCTGTAAAGACGCTAAAGGCCATATATTCTAGCTGCTAAGACCGTCTGTAAAGACGCTAAAGGCCATATATTCTAGCTGCTAAGACCGTCTGTAAAGACGCTAAAGGCCATATATTCTAGCTGCTAAGACCGTCTGTAAAGACGCTAAAGGCCATATATTCTAGCTGCTAAGACCGTCTGTAAAGACGCTAAAGGCCATATATTCTAGCTGCTAAGACCGTCTGTAAAGACGCTAAAGGCCATATATTCTAGCTGCTAAGACCGTCTGTAAAGACGCTAAAGGCCATATATTCTAGCTGCTAAGACCGTCTGTAAAGACGCTAAAGGCCATATATTCTAGCTGCTAAGACCGTCTGTAAAGACGCTAAAGGCCATATATTCTAGCTGCTAAGACCGTCTGTAAAGACGCTAAAGGCCATATATTCTAGCTGCTAAGACCGTCTGTAAAGACGCTAAAGGCCATATATTCTAGCTGCTAAGACCGTCTGTAAAGACGCTAAAGGCCATATATTCTAGCTGCTAAGACCGTCTGTAAAGACGCTAAAGGCCATATATTCTAGCTGCTAAGACCGTCTGTAAAGACGCTAAAGGCCATATATTCTAGCTGCTAAGACCGTCTGTAAAGACGCTAAAGGCCATATATTCTAGCTGCTAAGACCGTCTGTAAAGACGCTAAAGGCCATATATTCTAGCTGCTAAGACCGTCTGTAAAGACGCTAAAGGCCATATATTCTAGCTGCTAAGACCGTCTGTAAAGACGCTAAAGGCCATATATTCTAGCTGCTAAGACCGTCTGTAAAGACGCTAAAGGCCATATATTCTAGCTGCTAAGACCGTCTGTAAAGACGCTAAAGGCCATATATTCTAGCTGCTAAGACCGTCTGTAAAGACGCTAAAGGCCATATATTCTAGCTGCTAAGACCGTCTGTAAAGACGCTAAAGGCCATATATTCTAGCTGCTAAGACCGTCTGTAAAGACGCTAAAGGCCATATATTCTAGCTGCTAAGACCGTCTGTAAAGACGCTAAAGGCCATATATTCTAGCTGCTAAGACCGTCTGTAAAGACGCTAAAGGCCATATATTCTAGCTGCTAAGACCGTCTGTAAAGACGCTAAAGGCCATATATTCTAGCTGCTAAGACCGTCTGTAAAGACGCTAAAGGCCATATATTCTAGCTGCTAAGACCGTCTGTAAAGACGCTAAAGGCCATATATTCTAGCTGCTAAGACCGTCTGTAAAGACGCTAAAGGCCATATATTCTAGCTGCTAAGACCGTCTGTAAAGACGCTAAAGGCCATATATTCTAGCTGCTAAGACCGTCTGTAAAGACGCTAAAGGCCATATATTCTAGCTGCTAAGACCGTCTGTAAAGACGCTAAAGGCCATATATTCTAGCTGCTAAGACCGTCTGTAAAGACGCTAAAGGCCATATATTCTAGCTGCTAAGACCGTCTGTAAAGACGCTAAAGGCCATATATTCTAGCTGCTAAGACCGTCTGTAAAGACGCTAAAGGCCATATATTCTAGCTGCTAAGACCGTCTGTAAAGACGCTAAAGGCCATTTATTCCTAGTCAATTTGCTCTTCATTTATCGCCTTTTTTTTCTTTCTCGAATTTTCGATGAAATCTTTTCAAATAGTTATTGGGGTTACAAAAATAAAAGTGGTAAGAGAAAGCCTTTTTTAAGACCACGGCTGAGCTGCGAAAAAAAATGTTGATGATCTTTCTGACCGTATTGACTCAAAATTTAGGTCATAAAGAACAATGTTTTGAACAACAAGAAATTCAATTTAAAGAAAAAAACAATAATTATTTGTTTATAAATTATTTCCAATCGTCCACTTTTTCCCCCAATTCATAGCCTAACCGGTAAAAAATTGTATTTTTTATGATCTTTCTAAAATATGTTGAACTATTATTTATAGGTAATGCGCACTGCGCATACAATGATTTAGTGAATAGATAAAAGCATATTCAGCAAAAGCCAGCGGATACAAATTAAAAAAAACACCCACAAGACTATAATAAATCAAAAACGGACATCCGAAGATAATGCGTGATTGTAACAGGGATAGACAAGATTCATTATGCGCCAAATGAAATGCAATGAAGCATAGATATTAGGGTTCATTTCAGTTTCTTTCTAAGTGCCTTGACACAGCATTTAGACATATATAGATAAACATTTCGGATAATAACAATAGTGAACTTGATTGACGAGAAGAGGAAATATTATTATTCTTTGGAATCCCATATCCACCCACCCCCTGTGTGCGATCTCTTCGTGCGTGCATTTCACGTGTGTTGTAGCGGGACAGGGAAAGAGACCTCCACTATGACGTCAGCTATCCCTGTAAGTTCCAACATGATGGCGGGCAGCCACCTGTCACCCTACTTTCAAATGGTAAGTAATATAAATTATTCCTGTTTTTCCTGTGACCTGACACACGGCATGAGACACAGTCTTTTTTTTTTTCCAGGCAGCGAAAGTATAATTGAAGGGCATAGTTCTGTAGTCGTGCTTAGGTCACAAAGAACTGAAACTGAGATTCACGGTGAGAAGTTCCTTTGTTGCACTAATGTTCCCCTATCTGATCTGAGAACTTCAGTTGTCACACGGTTTTATACAACACACACACACACATTTATGCACGCACAGAGAGAGAGAGAGAGAGAAAGACAGAAAGACATACAGACAGGCAGATACAAAAAAAGTGAGAGACAGAGAGAGAGAGAGAGAGAAAGAGAGAGACACACAGACAGAGTTTTGAGTCTGAGTTGGAGCATAGAGAAAGGAGGTGGACACGATAACTTTCTCGTTGTGCTAGAAAGGAGCAAGACGATAGAAAGAATGTAAGAGAATGATAGCACAGAAGAGAAATAGACAGGAAGAAAGAAAGAGAGAGAGAAAGAAAGAGAGACAGACACCAGATAGAAAGAGAAAGAGACAGAGAGAGAAGGAGAGAGAGACAGAGAGAGAGAGAGAGAGAGAGAGAGGAGAGAGAGAGAGAGAGAGAGAGATAGACATAGGAAAGAAAGAAAGAAAGGGAGAGAGAAAGGAAGACTCAGACAGACAGACTGACAGAAGAGAGAGGGAAGAAAGAGAGAGAGAGAGAGAGAGAAAGAGAGTGTGTGCTTGTGCGTGTGTGTACATATATGAGTGATGAGTGAGTGAGAGTGAGTGCGTGAGTGAGTGAGTGTGTGAGTGAGTGAGTGATTGAATGAGTGAATAAGCAAGTTTTCAATTCCGGTGGTGAATTGTATCGAGTGGTTCACAGTTTCAATACACAGGAAACCAAGTGGCGCTTGGTTAATACTCTCCTACTTGGTATCGACAGAGGCACATGATAATATATCCCAACAAGCTCTTAACTGAGTGACGTCAACACAATAGTTATGGCGTAACCACTTATATAGGAAATGATAATGTTGTTCTCAAGACATTACGTAACACCACCTTAGTTCTGGTTTCTTCCAACTCAACTTTCTTGCACAACTGAGAAATTCGACTTTAAAATGTCCACATCCCTCTGCCTCTGTCTCTTTCGGTCCGTCTGTCTCTCTGTCTGTCCCTCTCCTCCACTCTCTCTTTCTCTTACTCATCCATATTTACTCACCCTCACTCTGTCTCTTTGCCCCTTCTCTCTTTCGGTCTGTCTGTCTGTCTGCCCATCTCTTCCACTCTCTGTCTCTTCCCACCCCCCCCGGTCCGTTTGTCTCTCTGTCTGTCCATCTCCTCCACTCTCTCACTCTCTTACTCATCCATATTTAACTCACCCTCACTTATTTATCCACACATTCGCCAATCCGTAACTCATGTTCACTGCATCCTTTACTTAACATTTCTCCCAAGACACTTTATAACCGAGTCTGGTACCACTGTACTCTGAAACTGTGTTAGCCCTAGACTGTCCCACGAGAGACAGACATACTTGAGCGGAATCTTTGGCTTGAGCTAGTACAGAGGCAGCTAAGATCTCGTTATAGGTCCATCTGTCTGCCTGGCTGATTATCTATCTATCTATCTATCTGTTTTTGTCTATCTGCCCGTTCCCCAGTCTGCCTGTCTGTCTAGGTGTTCTTTCAGGCGCTGTGCACGCTCAACTGCTGTACAATGATTATATGCATGGAAACAACAATGAAAGCAATAAAACTGTTACAGCGATATAGAAAACAACAACAATAATAACTGAACTACAGCACTTGTGAACGACGCGTGTATTGAACTACTAAAAGAGTCACAATACATTAATGCTAATTATATTCACATTTTTTATATCCATCTGGTAAGTTGTAGAAACGTGCACGGCACACGTTATCCTGCTGAGAGTGAAATAAAAATTGCAAATTCAAACTTAGATGAAAGGTAATTAAAACAAACTAATGTATTTGATGATCCCACAGCCTACAGTGTCATTTTACCGTATTTCCAAGCCATGCAGGGTTATAAATACTGCCGTCAGTGTACGGGCAAATTTGACTGAATGTTTCTAAAAAGAACAGAGTGAATTTTTCGATTTCGACTGAAAGTATTCAACTGGCAAGTTTGTTTTATTGTCGTAAATTCTGGCTCAGGTGAGGTCCTCGTTTCTTTAGACTTCAATGATCTTGGCCCTTAATTATGGATGTTTATTTGGGCGTTTTGTTGAAATTCCTATCCTGTCTGTCCCAGGTCAGTCTGTTATCCAATGTTGGTAGAAGATAGTAATTTTGGTGCTGAAGAAGTAGAGAAGAAGGAGAGAAAATGTATAATTTCTGAATCGAAAACATCCGCCATGTTTGTTTGTCCCACATGTCGTCCTTAGTTCTTATTACTAGTTTTATCTCCATTTTCTGAAACACTGGATGTCTGTTAGCATTTAGAAGAGGTATAACAATGAGCACTTTGACACTTGTTTAAAATGCATTGTGGCATTTATCAAGCTGTTTCACAGTTCTGATTTACTCTAACTTCTATCATAAAACTAAAGCCGCAAAATGGAGATGGAGAACTATGGAGATATGTGAAAAGTAAAAACAAAGAAAACTTTGGAGTAGCGGCACTGAACGATGAGAGAGGACACCCACAGCAAGATGCCCAAAAAAGAGCCAATATTTTAAATACTCAATTTTGTAAGGTCTTTTCTGACCCAGGGGGTGTCTACCCGGGAGAGCTGAGTGGTGCCAAACTGCCGGATATGGATGAAATATTTGTTACAGAAAATGGAGTACTGAAACTTTTGGAAAACCTTAATGAAAATAAAGCTACAGGGCCTGATGGAATTACCGCCAAATTACTGAAACGTTGTGCCAAGGAAATTGGCCCCGTTTACACTTTGCTGTTTAGAGCTTCAATCGAACAAGGAAAAATACCGGAAGACTGGAAAAAAGCAAATGTTGTACCCATTTTTAAGAAAGGAAATAAGGCTAGTCCTGAAAATTATAGACCAGTCTCCCTGACATCAATATCTTGTAAGCTTTTAGAGCATATTTTGCACACCAGCATCATGAAGCATCTCGAGAGACACTCGGTTTTAACACATGTACAGCATGGTTTTAGAAAATACAGGTCGTGTGAGTCCCAGCTGATCACAACTTGCAACGATCTTGTTAATAACTTGAATAATACCAGGCAGACCGACACCATTTTACTAGATTTCAGTAAGGCCTTCGATAAAGTGCACCATGCTAGCCTTTTGACTAAACTAAACCATTATGAAACAGTACTTTGAAGTGGATTAAGTCTTTTTTAGAAAACAGAACACAAATAGTAGTCGTTGACGGAAAGTCATCCAATCCTGCACCTGTTCTCTCGGGAGTACCTCAGGGTACTGTAATGGGCCCCTTGCTATTTTTAGTGTACATTAACGATATGCCGAGTAAGATCTCTCCAGGCACTAAATTACGACTGTTCGCCGATGATAGCCTCCTCTTATAGATCAATAAATTCAAAAGAAGATACGGAAATTTTACAGAAAGATTTGGACAGTCTACAAGAATGGGAGAGGGACTGGCATATGGAATTCCACCCCAATAAATGCCAAGTCCTGAGAATTTCAAATAAACATCGCAACATCACCTCGGACTACTTTATACATGGCGAGAAATTGAGTGAAACAGATGAGGCTAAATATTTAGGAATTACATTAGACAGAAAACTTACATGGAACCAACATATTAATAGCACATGCAACAAAGCAAACAGTATACTAGCATTTCTGAAAAGGAACATCTCTAACTGTGATGGGAAAGTAAAAGAAAAATGCTATAACACCTTCGTGAGGCCCTCCCTAGAGTATGGCTGCAGTGTCTGGGACCCCCACTGTCGAATAAACATAGAACAACTGGAAAGGGTCCAGAGGAGAGCTGCTCGCTTTGTGACAAATGACTATGCTAGAAGTAGTAGTGTCAATACAATGATGAGAGACCTCGAGTGGACACCACTAGAAGAAAGAAGAGCAAAAAACAAAGTAAAACTATTTTATAAGGGCAGGGAAGGAAATACCGATATCCCACTGAACCACCTCAGCATTAACACCAGAGGCAACAGAAAGAATAACATAAAATATAACATCCCCAACTCACGGATTAACAGCCATCTTTACTCTTTTTACCCTAGTGTCATCGGGATGTGGAACAACCTCCCGGCAGAAGTCCAAAAAATATCGTCTGCAACGGCTTTTGGCAATGAATTGAAGAACATAATTATCCGTTGCAGCTACCATTGTATTTAAAGTGCGGGTCTATTTCTGTGCACAATCTAGGTACCAGGAGATATTTTTAACCAGAGATATACATATACAAAGAAATTACACAACGATGTATTTTAAATGGTCTTAATATATGCTGTTTTAGCCTGTTTTAGCCTCAGAGCAGGGGCGTCGAGTCGCACATAGTGCAGTTGAGGAATCGTCAGATTATATAGACGAGTCAACTACATGGGAAGAAGAAAAAAACAACAAAAATGTTCAACGTCGAAGTTTTCTGTTGTGCAAGAAGTGGCGTTGGAACAAAAAAAGGAACAAAGGTCACGAGTGGTTATGGCACTGACCGCCGGGCATTACCGGGCATTACGTATATCAGTTTTAACATTTCTTGGCAATTTTGAAAGAAAATTAATCGGGAATTTTATTCCGAGCATGTTTAGTATTCATGTGAAAAAGTGGCCTCTCATACTGTGTGCCTTTGGGGATTTTCATCGCGATCAAATGAATGGCTGACAGCGACAGTGACAACAAGATGTGAATAATGAACTGATTTTGTCAGTGAGGCCATCTGATAAAACTATGCGTTGTATAATAAGTGGGTTTCTTTTTTAAAGACTTTTCAGCAAAATGAAGTTATACCAAAGACAACTCTGCAGGCCCTTCGTCAGGCCACGGGCGACTGTGTACATTATAATTATCTCTAGAAGACAGTTTGATAGGACACCAACTCGAGCCGATTTCGAACCTAGCATTTATCCCACAGGGTCAATCACTGTAGCTACTGGGCTAAGGATCCAGCATAAAGGCTGTTGTCAAAGTGGCCTGTGACCATCAAAAGAGAACTCGTAGATACAATAAAGTCATTGGAGTGACCATAATGGGCCATGTAGCCAGTGAATTGTTTGTCAAGTTTTAGAGTTACGGAATTGCTTGAAGATTGTTGTTCTTATTCGTGGCTTTGTAAGGCCATGTCCGTCACTGCAGGATGATGTTTTTACAAGTACGTATGTCCCCCAAGTTTGTTGTTTTTTTTGCCCTCGGGGTGTGTATCTTAAAGCCTTTTGTGATTCCAGAGCTAGAGAGCTCCTCCGGAAATTATCCTGACAACAGCCTTAATGAATTGTTCCTTCAGATTTTTTGTTTTCCGCCTGTTCTTTAGTTGAAAGGGTGGTGGGCGGGGTTAGAGATTCGATAAGATTCAGGGTTGAGGATAAGGACGGTGTTAGGGATAGATACGAGTACGGCCCTTGTTCTCATTCCTTTTCTAGGCCTCCATTCAGAGCGTGAGTATTAGGTTTAGTCAATTGGCAAAATTGTCCTGTTCATTAGCGACATGGCTACAAGGATATTGTGGGAAATTAACCATCACCGGCTAAGAAAAGTACTATCTTATGGAACAACATCAGCGTTGACACCAGGAAAAGAGAAAATATCTTCACATTTAAAAAATAAGCTCAAAACTGAATTGTTTAGGACTGCTTTCATCGAGACTGATGTCCCTTTTTGGTCCCAGAGGTTTGAGGATAAGAGCAGATCAAGTGTTTATTAATATGTGTGAGTGGGAGAATGATGAATTGATTTTATGTTAATCATGTTTTTAATTTTAGTTCAGCGCCATAGAGCACACCATTTGAGCGCTATACAAGTTAATCATTACACCAGCTTATATCGTGAAAATATTAGGTAAGTGGTTAAAATATCTACCACCTCAAAATTCTGGGACAGCTCGCTTTGTGTTCTTGGTTATTTCCCAACTAATTCGACCAAACAGCCAAACAGGAGGACAATCAATGCCTGCCAACGTATCATCATTTGTGCTTTAAAAGCACTCCACGATCAGACAATAATTCACATAATATGCGTTTTTTAGATGAGAAATTTATCATTCTGTGATATAAAAAGTGGTCTATCATTACACAAAACTCGAAAACTATTCAAGCTAACGTCATCCAGCACACAAAAACTTGATCGTTCTTCGGGTAATTTTGGGTGCCGGTGGCGGGGGTTACGTTCTCGCGATTGCTCGCGTGACACAAATGCGAGATCTAAATATGACTGCAATATGGCAGCTCATTAGTTACACACATAGACACACACATACACACACATTCTAGAACAAAGTTAAATGCCCTAGGGGAGAACACCGCGCGTGCTCGTAGCGAGGATCGTGCGCGTGTTTCCTGTTACCAATGTCTGGAAGCCGTTGGTGACATGATATTGTGTTTATGGGTGTTGTCATGGTGTATAATGAAATTCTCTAGGTATTGTGTTCTGGTGTGTGTTTAATCCTGTCCATTCTTGAGCCAACTGGGAAAAACCTTCTGATGTTGTTTTTCTTGGGAAAGTTTTGGAAGTGGATTTTGTTCAGGCTGTCAGGTGGCGTAACCTCCATCTTTACATTTTCTCATTAAACTTGTTTTGTTTTGTTTTGACTGACCAGCAGGCCGCAAGATCATTATTAAGAAGACAAATTTTGTATTGATTTTCCTATTTTTCTGTTGTTGTTTTTTTTCTTACGTTTTCTGAGGGCGTGGGCCAAATAAAAAAGTTCGATTCCAAGAGATGCCATTTCTTTAAATTTTTGTTCTCTATTCTCTCTCTCTCTTCCCTCCCCCTCCCCTATCCCTCTCTTTCTCTCTCTCTCTCTCTCTCTCTCTCTCTCTCTCTCTCTCTCTCTCTCTCTCTCTCTCTCTCTCTCTCTCTCTCACTCTCTTTTGTTTTGTATAGAAGAGATTAGATTCGACTTTTTTTTTTTTTTAAATTAAGATATTTGTATAGTAAGCAGACTATTAAGTCAGATACAGAAAAGTATTCATTTTTTTGTTTCTTCTGAACAATTTGTAAACACCTAGTTACAGTAGTTTACCGCATTGCCCTCGATTTGCCCATTGCAAACTGTATTGTCTTTTAAGGCATTTAATACGTGAAAACTGCACGTTTCTGTGGTTTCTTCATGACTTTTGTGATTGTCTGGGAGTTCTCAGTGAAAGTTTTGCAAGTCGCTCTTAGATAACATAGATTCGGTATTTTTTTTTCCCTTTTACCACGGTTACATTCAGTACTTTACACTGATAGATTCAGTATTTTACTACCGTTAGGTTCAGTATTTTACAATGGTCAGGTTCAAAATTTTACCACTCTTAGATTCAGTGTTTTACTGCGGTTAGATTGAATATTTTACTACGGTTAGATTCAGTATTTTACTATGGTTATGTTCAAAATTTTACCACTTCCAGATTCAATATTTTACTGCGGTTAGATTGACTATTTTACTACGGTTCGTCTGGTGTTGCGTCTCCCGTGTACAGTGTGTGGTGTGTGTTATGACGTTGTTGGCAGTGATATTTTGGGGCGTGTCCTTTACACACTGTGACATTAATTAAGGAGTGATTATGTTACAATGTATTGTGGACTAGCAAAGGCGCAACCAGCTGGTTTTCGTTGTCCAACTATTTCGATGGTGACACAAAGAGTATTATAAATGAGTTTCAGTGAAATTTCAAGTAGTTGGCGGGGGGCACGATGCCTCATTGAAGCACACCATCATGACGTCACCATTCAACTAGATTGCCGATCAAAATTGGGTAATGGGCGTCCAGGCTAAGATTTAGCACTACAGAATTTCACGTTACGTTACACTGTTCTTTTGGATTTGGAAGTACTTCAGTAAAGGCATTGTCTGTCATTACATAATTATACTTATATTAGTTAATTTGTCATTGTGAGAGTCTAAAGAGTATTTTTTTTTGTAGGCAACAAAAGGTAACCGTAAAACATTTTTTACTGTCCACGTTTAAGTAAATATAATAATTAGAAAAAAAAAAACTAGTGGCAAACCGACTTCCATAGTTTTCCTCAATGACTGTAAAACATGACAACTGAGTATCCCAACCGATTAGTATTAATGCTTCCGTAAAGATAACAGTATGCCTACCTGCTTCAGCAAAGACAATTGCGTGTCTCTGCCATAATACATTCTTTATAAAAATACACTTCTACTATCGACCCGTCTCTACTTTTAGCAATGACAATATGATTAGACTGTATCAATTACCTTGTCTCCAGTAGACGAAGTCATACTTCGTAATATAAATGGTCCATTCCTACGAAAAGAATATTAATATGACAGATCGAAGATTATCAGCTGTCGAGTATAATAATATAGTAGTATTTTCGAGGTTTGTAGCATAGAGTGAAACAGCTTGAGGTTTGTGGGGCTATCATGTGCACATCGTACGGAGGAATAGTTTCCACAAAATAATGATGCCTTGCAGTTCATAACCTGGGAGAACTCTTTGATATAAAAATGTTTCAGCCATGATTACAGACGCAAAGGATAAAAGTGATTTTATCCACAACAAAAAAAATCGAAAAATTTTGGACTCAAAACTATGAATTTTTGCTGTTTCTCATGTGGGGTCGTCAGAAAACATCCTTTTCCAACCGTGTGAATCTGTAGGGGAAAATGGAGTCAGCCATGACAAACAAAAACAAAAATGAGAAAAATGGAACGTGCCATGATGGAAAAAAACAACTGTTTATAGTAATCAACTGCCCGCATAAGTGACAGTGCTGTGATGGGCGATATCGCTTTATAACCAACAAGGCAAAAAAGCGTGGTATTCGCTCAAACAACAATTTGCATTATCCGACCGAATATGGAATATTCGTTGATCATCACTCGAAATTTCGACACTGTTTCGAATAAACGAGCGCATCCATATAGGAAGTACAACCAGCTCCAAAAAACCACGCGAAGAAAGAGGAAGTACAGTGTATGATTCTAGTTTCTTGCTTCTTCCCTTCAATAATTCACACTAGTCGATGACTCTTTTTGTACCTAAGCTTATTTTCACATGAATGTGTTACATTTCAAATTATTGCCCCATCGATTGTTAACGAATAAACAACAACAACAACAACAAAAATCGCAGATCTGAATGTCGAATAATTTCAAAACTATCCGAACGAAT
The DNA here is from genome assembly GCA_963931925.1 of Onchidella celtica. Lineage (NCBI taxonomy): Eukaryota > Metazoa > Mollusca > Gastropoda > Systellommatophora > Onchidiidae > Onchidella > Onchidella celtica. The sequence continues at coordinate 27,965,307 of OZ007576.1, read as the reverse complement.
ACTCGACGAGGTCACTGTTCTCTTATTTGATTAACTGTGTCGAATACATGTACCCCAAAACTAAACCATGTGCCAACTCCCCGTGTTTACACTGGCAGAACACACCAAGGGCTGGCTGTTTTCCTGACTGATGTATATAGAGACCAAAACTGCACTTGTGCTCACTCGCCGTTGTATAATTGCAGTCATAATTATTAATTACATTCAGTTATCCCCACGCTGTTGGCATTTCGTTGGCAGCTTTCATGGAGGGCAGATCTAAATGTCATCGTTCACTGTCCCTGAGTTTTGTACTTAACCCGCCACAGCCCAAAGAACCATGGTGTTAGGGACCATCCATATAGAACATTCGCACAGAAGTGGGAAGAGAGGGTTGCCAAAGGAGTACATTTGGGACGGGGTTTGGGAGGTGTTTTACCTCTTTATTTTGGCAGATTCGCTGCTCTCGGCACTTACACCTCACTTTTCTTCTTTTTATTTTTCTTGTTATTGTTTTCTGTGTGTTTTTGTGCTGGGGATTTGTTTCTCTCTCTTTTTTTTTTTTAGAATTTTGCCCGGACAGCTGCCTTGCTCGGCCTGCTCTTCTCCGCTCTCAACTGCCAGGGTATTTTTAACGTGCGCAACGTGCACACCGACCCTCCGAGTTTTTGGTCCTCATCCGAGAAGTCTAGGTGCTCGATCCTACCACCCATAGGGTCAGGGACAGGAATTCTCTCCCCCCCCCCCCCCTTCCAAAAAAAACAAAAATCCTACATGCCTGCATGCACCGACGGGGGATGGAACCCGGTACCTTTGGCATGAGAGGGGGACCACCTTGCCTCTAGACCAACACGTCCTCAACGTGGTTGGGCCGAAGGGAAGGAGCGGTGGGGGGGGGGGGGAGGGAGAGGGGGTCTGGGAAGCACAACAATGCTTATGAAGCGAGTGGTTGGTGGGCATTTCTGGTAGGGCCTTCTGTCCTGTCATTCTGTTAAAACTCTTGATATGATTTTGTCTATGGTTTTGCTTTTTATTCCAAGCACAATTTGACCGTTTCGGTGCCGACGTGCTTTCTTCAAACTTAAACTCAAACTAGAAATCTTTATCAGTTACGACTGAAAAAAAAAAAAAAAAGGTTTCTTTGTCTCTAAGGTTACTGTTTTCTTTGTCAGTAAATTAAGTAGTTTAGTCGCGTAAAAACCATGTTTCCCATGAAATTTACAGTCGAACAGTTCATGCAAAAATGCCACTTAAAGTTATCAAACATCAAGGCTTTACCATGGACGTCCAATATTCTAATGGTTGAGATAATAATAATAATAATAATAATAATAATGTATAGCATTTATATAGCGCATATCCATTTAAAATGCTCTATGCGCTTTACAGAAACAACATGTCAACCACAGAGCAGAATAGAGCTGCCTGCGAAGCGCTCAACACACTGCACTGCTTCTTTCTCTCTCCCTGTCTCGCTCACTCCCTCTCTCTATCTCAGAGGAAATTGTAACGCAGCCTGTTAGGCGCAGTTCACAACTCACAACAGTTCACAACTCACAACTCAAATAATATTTGAATATTTATTAATAACAATATATATTTAATAATGAATAATAATAAGTATTGGTGTTCTTTGGTTTGGGTCTTTCACCCTAGTCAGTTGGGACTGCGAGGCTGTGGAGTAGCCTACAGGCAGCCGGTCAGGCAATATGACTGTCCCTCTGGCATCCTCCTGCACCTGGATACATTTCCAGTCGTCTTGACCCTGTCTTGCCACTTGGATAAGTTGTGTCCAGGCGAGAGAGTGAGTCTGATGTTTGCGCAGCTCTTTCTCACTAAAAACAAATTCTTTGCGCCAGTCTTAACACTCACCTCGTCTTCTTTCATCTTTGTCTCGTCTTCTTTCCTCTCAAAATTCCAACGGCGATGGGCGAGTGCGATGGCAGCAGGTTTGGATAGACTGGAAGCTGTTAGCACAGACCTACACGTTGGTGGCTGTGGGCTATGGTCGCTTCATCGTCGATTGAAGTGGAGGCGTGGGGAGGCAGCACCCACAGTAGCTGAGCAGCCTTATTTAAGGATAGCACTGCTCACCTCAAATGAGGAAGGGGCTAGAAAAGGTGCCCTAAAGAAAGCCCACTTCACATCACCCTGACTGGTATACCGCGACCAGTGGGGATCCCTTTTTGCGGTCGAAACAAAAAGAAATTCAGCTTACTCAGGCTAGGAGCCTGGAATATACGCACACTACAGGACAACTCAAACAACCCGGAAAGACGCACTGCATTTATTGCCATTGAGCTCAGCAGGTACAACCTGGACATAGTGGCACTGATAGTGGCCAACTCAAAGAGCTCAGTGGTGGATACACCTTCTTCTGGAAAGGCAAGGGTGCAGTCGAACCGAGACAGCATGGTGTTGGGTTTGCAATTAAAAATGACCTTGTCAGAAACTTGCAGTCCATGCCAATTGAAATAAATGACAGGCTAATGACACTCAGGATCCCAGTTGGGAAAAGCCAGTCAGCCACCCTCATTAGCGCATATGCGCCCACCATGACAAACCCAGATGAAGCCAAAGACAAGTTCTATTCTGATCTAGAATCTGTCATATGCTCTGTCCCGGCAGCTGATAAGCTGATTCTCTTGGGGGACTTCAATGCTAGGGTTGGCTCCGAAATCTCAGCGTGGCCAAATGTTTTGGGCCCTCATGGAGTTGGTTCATGCAATAACAATGGGTTTCGCTTACTTACTTTGTGCGCTGAATTTGGCCTGTTCATTACCAACACAAATTTTAGTCTCCCCGTGAGAAACAGAACGTCATGGATGCATCCCCGCTCAAAGCATTGGCATCTCATAGACTATGTCATTGTGAGGAAGACTGACAGAAAGGATGTCCTTGTAACAAAGGCGATGTGTGGTGCCGAGTGTGGAACTGACCACAGACTCATTGTTTGCAAGCTCAGACTAACATTGAGGCGCAATAGACGCCCTCAAGGGAAAGCCCCACCTAAACGCCTAAATGTTTCAAAACTCTGCTCAGCTGAGAAACAGAGCGAGCTCTCATCAGAACTCTCCTCAAAATTGGATTGCGTGACTTTTGACCCTGAGAACATTGAACAGAGCTGGACTGACCTAAATACGACTGTACACTCTTGCGCCAGCAGCACAGTTGGTTTTCCTGTCCGCAAGCACCAGGACTAGTTCAATGATAATGATAATGAAATCAAAGTGCTCATCAAAGAAAAAAATAGTCTCATCCAAGCTCACTGCAGTGACCCCTCTTCCACAGCAAAAGCTGATGCACTGCGTGCATGTAAGGGTGTACTCCAGAAGAAGCTGAGGAAAATGAAAAATGACTGGCTTGAAGAGCGAGTAAGAGTGTCACGAGTGGAGTGAGTGCAATTAAGGGGATTGCTACAGAGCGGGTGTAGAGTAAGAAAGGCTCACAGTAGACAGCAAGTTAAGCGTGCTGTTGTGAGTAGTGGGGGCGGGGTCTGAAGGAGGCGAAAGCGCGGTATTACTATCACTGCAAGTTAGAAGGTCCTAGGGATCGGACCTGTGAATAAAAGCCCATCGGGCGGACATAAAGGGGAAGCAGTCGAGAAGACTAGTGAGAGTCTTTCCAGTTATGACTGGTGTCGGGGACGGGCCGCAGAGCCACCTCGATGAGCACAGGGGATAGGCCAGCATAGGGCCGGAGGCCACACATAGGCCAGAAGTGAGGCTGTCAGTGTAGGACAGTGGAGGCACATAAAGTCGTGGCAGTCAGGCCACGGACAGGGACGTAGATATGAGAGTGACTGAGATACTATATTGTTGCCATGTTGATAGGCTAGTGAACTGATATTATGTTGTTGCCATGTTGATGGCTATGGAAATAATAATGTGTTATTGCCCTGCTGAGGTGCTAGGGGAGTGCTAAGGTGTATGACAATAGGAAGGTGATATTGAGAGACTGCGGTGCCAGTGAATCATTAATGTACTATTAAGACCCTGAGGGGAGAGGCTGAGGCCGAAGTGCCTTTAGGAGTAACTACCGGATTGTGGATCCGAGGGAGAGTGTGTGTGAGAATAAGGCCGTTGTACGGCAGTTCATTTCAATAATATAATGTATGTAATTGCGCTATTATATGTATAATTATGTTTAATAAATGTGTGAGTCTGATGGGTTGTTTTGTTAAGTGTTAACTTGTTTGTTCGTGATTGTCGTCCTGTCATAAACTATTACATCTCCCAGTCTGGGATTTGTGACACTGGGGGCTCGTCCGTTGTGACACTGGGGGCTCGTCCAATTTCGTAGTATTTAGTTAGTAGTTAGTGGGCATTTGTTACTTTAGTCTTTGTCCACGTAGTACTTATCTTGTGGTAGGAATTTGTGCTGTCCTTGTTCGTTGAATGAATGGAAATTTCATGATGATATGATTTATGTATATTGATGAATATGTATTGATGCATGTATTGCTAGGAATATGTATTAATGTGTACTTAAATTTCTGCAGAGTGTGCGTGCCAGCCTGTAGAGGTCAAGCAGCCAGAGCTCCGAGGAAGGGGAGAAATTGAAATCTAGGGTCGAAGTTAAGTAAAAGTCAAAAATTTTGTGCCCTGGATTAAGGGCTGTCTTTTCTTCTGTCTGTTTCCCTGTTTTTGCTGTTTTTGTTGTCGTTATAGGTTATACGGGCGGTGGCGCGGGTTTGCTGTGGTGAGCGTAGTTTGTCCTCTTCGGGAGGTGGGCTAATCTAGGAACTTCGTTCATCACAGTGAACAGTTCTGTAGGGACCTGTATTTTTGTTTAGATTGTAGCGTTCTATCTTCCTCGTTGTTTTAGGAAGACGTTTCTCTTGTCCCTCTCCTACCTTTCTGTAGATCGTTCTTTTTTTTCAGACTCTGTTCTTGTTCGTACCGTGTTGTGTAATCGGCGTAGTTAGGTTGCATTTTTTTCCATTATATTTTCTTTTGTAGAAGCTTTGTCCTAGTCTGGTTCGTTGTCCTTGACGTACTTGTGGTCTTTCTACTGAATTTCCTTATTCTTGTCTTTTCTACTCTTTTTTATTATTAATAGTGCTATACATTTTATAAATACAGAATTAGTTAGGAAGTACGTAAATTTCTGAATTGTATTTGAGACAAGTGGGTGTTGTTATTATAGTGACATAATTTCAGGTCTCTGGTTAGTGATCATACCGACAGGTTGGTCGTTCTCATAATAGATACCATAACCATAGATCCGTGAAATGGCGGAACTCCAACAATTAATGAAGTTGGGTAAGGAACTTGGCCTGGAGGGAGACGAGCTACGCGGCTGGATTAAAGAACAGCAGGCAGAAATGCGCGATGAGCGTGCTAAGGATAGAGAGCGAGAGGAGCAGGAGAGACAGGTTAAGGAAAGGGAGCAGGAGATAAGGTTAAAGGAGATAGAGGCGCAAGTAAAGATTGCGGAGTTAGAACTCAAGAAGAATACGCCAGCGGAAACGGTTGAGCGGCAGGTACACAATAAAGGTGGCGTTAGGATTAAGCTCCCTACGTTCGACGACCGGAAGGACGACATAGACGCCTTCCTTTACAGGTTCGAACTGAACGCACAATTGCAATGGGCGGAAAATAAGGAATTATGGGCCACGTACCTGGCATCGCTATTGCAGGGGCGAGCGTTAACATACTTTAAAGAGCTACAGCGCGAAGACGTACAAGATTACGATAAGCTGAAGGCTTTGCTGCTTCGCCGATTTGCGCGTACCGAGGAATACTTCCGGGATCAGTTTAGGCGAGCACGTGCAGATACCAGGGAGGACTTTGCTGCCTTCGTCGCGAGACTAACTGAGTATTTCGCGAACTGGGTAGACTTGGCGCATGTGGGCACGGATTTCGCTAAACTGAAAGATCTAATGATCCGTGACCAGCTGTACGCGTCGTGCCACAAAGATCTGGTGGCTTTCCTGAAAGAGAACGAACCCGCGACGGTGCAGGAGGCGTCTAAGTTGGCGGAGGCATACCGTACGGCGCATCCGTCCAAACCAGTCGCCAGGGCGTACGTCCAAGATGCGGGGTACGTCGCCGTTGTCGAGGGGTCGCCGGCAGGACTTAGGGACAGGTCGCGTCAGCGTGGTGCCTATAGCGGGCAAGCCCAGGGGCAGCGTAGGGGCTATCACCAATCACCGGCATATGGATCCGGTAAGTTTGACCGAGCAGGAGGGCTAGGTCGCGGTAATGGCCGGGGGCGAGTTGTGACCTTTGCCGATGACCGACGGCATAGGGACTCTAGTTCCGGTCGCGAGGGGTCACGGGGACCCAGGCCTAGAGCAGCACAGGGAGCGGAGTGTTGGACTTGCGGACGCGTGGGTCACTTTTCGCGCGAGTGTAGGGCCGCGAAGTGTTGGAACTGCGGAAGAGCAGATCACATCAGCGTGAACTGCCCTGCAGGTAGGATAGCGGCGAACGTGGACAGTAGCTCCAGTCCATGTTCCCCAAATAAATTTCATCATGCGGCTGCGTGTGTTACATCGGACAACGGAGGCGGACAGTATTCTAAGTGTCCCAGTTGTGAGAAGTTATTATCTTCCGGTGTTTTACCTTGTGGGAGAAAGATCCCCGTTATAAATTCATGTCATACAGGAGGTGGTCTTAGGGTTTATCCGGGGTTTGTTGGGGACGAACCGGTCTCGGTTTTACGAGATACGGGATCTACCGTTGTGGGAGTGCATAGAGACTGCATTCGGGATTCACAGCTTACAGGTGAGACTGTCCCGTGCATCCAATTTTCGGGGGCCATTGAGAAATTACCCATGGCAAAAATAATGATAGATACACCTTTCCTTAGCGGGGAAGTCGAAGCAGTCGTTGGTTGTTTTCCAGGCGCCCAGCTCATCATTGGGAATGTATCACGGGTAGTTTCCCCTTCCGATGAGAACGTGCAAGCATGGTCGCAATCAAAAGGTATTGACTTTTGCGCCGCGGTCGAAACACGCCGACGGGTAGCCGATAAAGATAAGATTAGACCTTTGGCTACGCCAGCGGTCAACCTAGATATCACGCCAGAGCGCTTGGCGAGATTACAAAGGGAGGACCCATCATTAAACCCATGTTTTGGGGAAGCGCGAACCGAGAAAACGAGGAGATATAAGAACGGGTCGTCCTCCTTTATTGTTCAGGCGGGCATTCTGTTCCGTAAGTATGTAACGGTGTCCTCCATTTTAAAGCAGGTCGTTGTGCCAGCGTTGCTGATCGCAACAGTATTGCACTTGGCACATGATGTCCCATTAGCGGGTCATATGGGGATAGCTAGAACCAAGGAAAGGGTCCTTAAAAATTTTTACTGGCCATCGATCCACAGAGATGTGCAGGTCTATTGTAAGACGTGCAGTGCGTGCCAAAAGACGACGCATAAGGGTCGTACACCCCAGGCCCCTCTTCAGAAGATCCCCACGGTCTCGGAACCGTTTAAAAAGGTCTCGATAGACCTTGTTGGCCCCATTCACCCAGCGACCGATAGGGGGAATCGATTTTTCTTAACGGTCATATGTAATGCTACGAGATGGCCAGAGGCGGTTCCTCTGCGGACCATAACGTCTGAGGCAGTCGCGGAAGCGTTGTTTGCAATTTTCGCTAGGGTAGGAATACCAGAGCAAATTCTGTCTGATAGGGGCGCGCAATTTACGTCGCAGATGATGAAGGAATTGTTCCGCTTATTCAGTATACAACCCATCACTACCACCCCTTATCATCCGCAGGCTAATGGCATGTGCGAGAGATTGAACTCGACGTTGAAGTCGATGCTGCGTAAGGTAGCTGCTGATCGCCCTAAAGATTGGGATAGATATATCCCTGCAGTGTTATTCGCGTACAGAGAGGTACGGCAGGAGTCAACGGGATTCTCGCCGTTCGAAATGATGTACGGTCGTAGTCCTAGGGGCCCAACTGATGTTCTTCGGGACATGATGACGTCACCATCATCGGGAGACGATGATCAGATTTCGGTGTTTCAGTACCTTGTTGATTTAAGAGAAAGATTATCTTCAGCGCGCACTATAGCACAAGAAGCTTCTGGTATCGCTTCGAAAAGAGCAAAAGACTATAAAGATAGAGGGTCCAAACTGAGAATTTTTAAGCCAGGAGACAAGGTTCTGCTGTTGTTACCTACGGACCATAATAAGTTATTGATGACATGGAAAGGCCCTTATGTTATTGAGCGAGTTGTTTCAAAGGTAGATTACGCTATCCACATTGATGGAACGAGTAAGGTTTTCCATGTTAATATGCTACAGAGATTTTATGAGAGACCACAGTATCTGTGTGCACAGACAAGACCAGAGGAGACTGTCTTCTCTACTGCTTGTACGGGGGTCGTAGACCAGTCGGACTGTGACGTAAGCGACACCGAGGCGCAGCAAGAGTTGCAAATTCAATTGCCGGAGTTAACTGCGACACAAGGTTACAGGGACGTAAAAATTAACCCTGACCTTACGAGTTCAAGGAGTAGGGAACTTGAGACCCTGTTAGCGTCATTTCCGGATGTTGTTACGGATTTGCCGGGTCGCACTACAGTGATCGAGCACCAAATAAAGTTGACTTCGGATAAGCCAGTATTTCTTGGACCGTATCCGTTGCCGTTTTCTTCGAGAGATAGAGTCATAAAGGAAGTTGAGTCAATCTTGAAGTTAGATGTGATAGAACCATCAACATCGCCGTATTCATCACCCATCGTCCTCGTGAAAAAACTTGATGGATCGGTGCGGTTCTGTATTGATTTTCGAAGATTGAACACTATTACGGTAGGCGATAGGGAACCTATCCCGTTCCAGGAGGAATTAATAGCTTCATTGGCCGGGTCCACGTGGTTTTCCAAGATAGATTTGACGAAAGGGTATTGGGAAATCCCGCTTACTGAGGAGTCTAAACAATACACGGCGTTCCAAACGCCCATTGGATTATTCCAATTTAAGGTCATGCCATTTGGGTTGGTAAACGCACCAGCGACGTTTGCACGATTAATGAGATTAGTGTTGAAGGACATACCTAATGTCGTGTCATTCTTTGATGATATAGCATGCCATACGTCGACATGGTCTGATCATATTCAGACACTAACAGTAATTTTTCAACGATTACGCCATTTTGGGTTAACTGCTAAACCCGCAAAGATGGATTTGGCATGTCCAGAGATAGTATTCTTAGGACATATCGTGGGTAGAGGTGTTCAGAGACCTGAAGAAACAAAAATTGACAAGTTAGTAGGGTTGCAAATCCCTAAAACAAAGAAACAAGTCAGAAGCTTAGTGGGAATTTTAAATTATTACAGAAAGTTCATTCCAAATTTTTCCTCCTTGTCATCTTCTCTTACTGACCTTACTAAGAAGGGACAACCCGATAAGGTCCAGTGGACGTCTGAATGTCAGACATCATTTGATAATTTGGTGACAGCATTATCATCGTCACCCATTCTGATATTACCCGATTTTCGATCTAATTTTATCCTCAGAACGGATGCGTCGGACTCTGGTGTCGGCGCTTGTCTTCTACAGGAGAAGAACGAATGTCTCCATCCTGTATGTTATGTCAGTAGGAAGTTATTGCAGAGAGAAAGAAAGTATTCTGTGATAGAGCGTGAGTGTCTTGCCATTGTCTGGTCAGTCCAGAAACTAGGACGTTATCTCATGGGACGAGAATTTTGTATCCAGACAGACCACAAGCCACTGACATTTTTGTCGAAGAATCGTTCGTCCAGCCCACGCTTGTCTAGATGGGCATTGGCTTTGCAGCCGTATACCTTCGTTATTCAACCAATTCCAGGAACCAGCAATCATATCGCCGACTACCTTAGTCGAGCCTAGGGGAAGATTTCAGGAGCTTATACATCGGAGGACAGGAACATTGACAGGATCTGTGTGAATGAGTCGACTTTAAAATATTGACATTATAAATATGATATGAAGAATGGTTGATAGGTTGAATGGTTTTTGATTCTGTATTAGATATGGTGGTTAGTTAGCTATTCATGATGTGACACATATACGCATATTGCAGGCCATATTGATCCCCATATTTTCCCCTGATTTCGGTATTCTATATACTAGGGGAACTGCTAGGTCAGTTTTTTTAGTGTAGGTATTGCTCACGCTCACTCGTTGACAGTCATCTTGATGCGATTTGAAATTAATTGCATTAATTTTTTTGGGGTGGGGGATGATGTCACGAGTGGAGTGAGTGCAATTAAGGGGATTGCTACAGAGCGGGTGTAGAGTAAGAAAGGCTCACAGTAGACAGCAAGTTAAGCGTGCTGTTGTGAGTAGTGGGGGCGGGGTCTGAAGGAGGCGAAAGCGCGGTATTACTATCACTGCAAGTTAGAAGGTCCTAGGGATCGGACCTGTGAATAAAAGCCCATCGGGCGGACATAAAGGGGAAGCAGTCGAGAAGACTAGTGAGAGTCTTTCCAGTTATGACTGGTGTCGGGGACGGGCCGCAGAGCCACCTCGATGAGCACAGGGGATAGGCCAGCATAGGGCCGGAGGCCACACATAGGCCAGAAGTGAGGCTGTCAGTGTAGGACAGTGGAGGCACATAAAGTCGTGGCAGTCAGGCCACGGACAGGGACGTAGATATGAGAGTGACTGAGATACTATATTGTTGCCATGTTGATAGGCTAGTGAACTGATATTATGTTGTTGCCATGTTGATGGCTATGGAAATAATAATGTGTTATTGCCCTGCTGAGGTGCTAGGGGAGTGCTAAGGTGTATGACAATAGGAAGGTGATATTGAGAGACTGCGGTGCCAGTGAATCATTAATGTACTATTAAGACCCTGAGGGGAGAGGCTGAGGCCGAAGTGCCTTTAGGAGTAACTACCGGATTGTGGATCCGAGGGAGAGTGTGTGTGAGAATAAGGCCGTTGTACGGCAGTTCATTTCAATAATATAATGTATGTAATTGCGCTATTATATGTATAATTATGTTTAATAAATGTGTGAGTCTGATGGGTTGTTTTGTTAAGTGTTAACTTGTTTGTTCGTGATTGTCGTCCTGTCATAAACTATTACATCTCCCAGTCTGGGATTTGTGACAAAGAGAAACTCAGAAATATGCCGACACAAACAACACTAGAAAGTTCTTTGAGACCCTCCGAGCTGTGTTTGGACCATCCCGCTCTGGCACTACGCCACTTCTTGCATCAGATGGTTGAACACGCATTGTTGAATTGAATGCCATAATTCAGCGTTGGGCAGAACATTTCGGAGGTGTGCTAAATCGGCCATCAAATATAAATACTGAGTCCATTGACCGCCTCCCTCAGATTCCTATTAATGCAGCTCTTGCCAAGCCATTCACAGCAAATGAGACCCGAACTGCCACAAATCAGATGTCCTTTAACAAATCACCAGGCGTGGATTCAATTCCTGCTGAGGTGTATGCCTTCGGTGGAGAAAAGCTTATTGAAAGGTTGACCGAGTTGTTCAATCATATGTTGAAAGCAAGGAAGCTGCCACGGGACTTCAAAGGTGCTTCAATCATCCATCTGTACAAAAACAAAGGGGACAGCCAAGTCTGTGACAACCATCGGGGAATCTCTCTACTTTCAATTGCTGGCAAAATATTGGCAAGAATGCTTCTGAATCGCCTTCTTGATCACCTCTCGTCAAATGACTTGCTTCCCGAGAGCCAATGTGGCTTTCGTAAAGAGAGGGGAACGGCGGATATGATTTTTGCTGCCAGACAGATTCAGGAAAAATGCATGGAACAAAATAAAGCGCTGTATATCACATTTGTTGACCTCACAAAAGCATTTGACACAGTGTGTCGTGAAGGCCTCTGGAAAATCTTGGCGAAGTTTGGGTGTCCACCCGAATTCATCACAATAGTGCGCCAGTTTCATGATGGCATGCAAGCTGCAGTCAAAAGCAACGGCAGTGTTTCAGAGCCCTTTGCTGTCACAAATGAGGTAAAACAGGGTTGTGTCTTAGCCCCAACTCTGTTCAGCATCATGTTCTCTGCAATGCTACAAGAAGCCTTTAGCTCTCCTCCTCAAGGGGTAAGCATCAAGTACAGAACTGATGGCAGTCTATTCAACCTCAGGAGACTTCAGGCAAAAACCAAAACCAAAAGTACTCAAGTCTGTGACCTACTATTTGCTGATGATTGTGCACTTCTGGCACACGATGAGGATAGCATGCAAAACTGTGTTGATAAGTTCTCTAGTGCCTGTGACAACTTTGGCCTCACAATAAGCACAAAGAAGACGGAAGTGCTCCATCAGCCTACTACAGACGACAAGTATCCTGTGACCCCAAATATCAAAGTCCATGACAGTCTTCTGAAGGTGTCGGAGAACTTCACCTATCTTGGCAGTACACTGTCTTCCGCGGCTCGTGTTGATACTGAAATTCTCTCAAGAATCAGCAAAGCCAGCTCTGCATTTGGCAGGCTTCGAAAGAGAGTATGGGATGTCGCCGGCATTCGCACAGACACTAAGCTGAAAGTGTACAATGCTGTGGTCCTTCCCACCCTACTCTATGGGGCTGAAACCTGGACAGTGTACCAATCGCATGCCAGAAAGCTAAATCACTTTCATCTGGCCTGCCTTAGAAAGATCCTAAGGATCAAATGGCAGGATAAAATTCCAGACACTGAGGTCCTCAATCGTGGCAAGGAATTGAGCATCTTCTGCCACCTGAAAAAAATTCAGCTACGTTGGGCAGGACATGTTGTCAGAATGCCCGACTCCAGACTCCCTAAGCAAATCTTCTTCTCTGAGCTCTCCAATGGAACGAGGAATGTTGGGGCCCCAAAGAGACGTTACAAAGACACTCTCAAGCAATCACTGAAGGCCTTTGCCATTGATGTGAGTGAGTGGGAAAAGCTCTCGCTTGATCGTGCAAATTGGAGGGCGGCCCTTACCAGAGGCAGCAAAGCATGGGAAGCTGACAGAGTCCAGCAGGCTATCAAAAAAAGAGAACGGCGCAAGAAAAGGCCCAGTGGTACTGAACCAACGGAGCACTCTTGTCACTTATGCGGAAGGGTCTGCAGGGCAAAAATAGGACTTATCAGTCACATGAGAAGCCATAAGTCATGAAAGAACAGTCTTTCCATTCTGTCCTCTGTGTCCTTTAGTTCTCTTTATTGTCCATGTGTTGAAATTCTCAACAATTTCTGTTCTTTATTCCTCTGGTGTTGTTAAGGTCATCATCATTCCTGATGGACGAACTATTACTATAATAATAAATTTTGTTTGTTGCTGGTGGGGGAGGGGGGATGATATGGATAAATTTTAATCTATTAATTTCAATTTCAAATTTTGCCCCGGCAGATCTCCTAGATCTCCTAGATCTCCTAGAACTCCTAGAACTCCTAGAACTCCTAGAACTCCTAGATCTCCTAGAACTCCTAGATCTCCTAGATCTCCTAGATCTCCTAGATCTCCTAGATCTCCTAGAACTCCTAGATCTCCTAGATCTCCTAGATCTCCTAGATCTCCTAGAACTCCTAGATCTCCTAGATCTCCTAGATCTCCTAGATCTCCTAGATCTCCTAGAACTCCTAGATCTCCTAGATCTCCTAGATCTCGTAGAACTCCTAGATCTCCTAGATCTCCTAGAACTCCTAGATCTCCTAGATCTCCTAGATCTCCTAGATCTCATAGAACTCCTAGATCTCCTAGATCTCCTAGATCTCCTAGATCTCCTAGATCTCCTAGAACTCCTAGATCTCCTAGATCTCCTAGAACTCCTAGATCTCCTAGATCTCCTAGATCTCCTACGAGAGGGGAGAAAAGCGGGGAGGGGCGGATGAAAAAGGACCAAAATACAGCTTACGCCCTTTATGGATGACCTCTCAGTATTCCAGCATAAAAATAATTATTCGGGTAATAATTACGCCGGATCTCTACGCTCGATTAATAGTTTTTCAGTACCTATGCAGGGCCACACATTCTCGCTCGGCGTAATTGTCATTGCTCATATTATAGAGACATGATGCAACTTTTCGAAGACTCAAATTGCACATAATAATATGTGGTTCGGACACTAAAATTACACATCGAATGTTGTCCGGACAGTAAAATTATATAATTGTAAAACATTCGGACACTAAAATTACACATCAAATGTTGTCCGGACAGTAAAATTATATAATTATAAAACATTCGGACACTAAAATTACACATGTTATGTGGTTTAGACACTGAAATTACACTTTATATTGTGGATCAGATACTATAATTACACATTATGATATGGTTCGGATACCCTGCAATTACACATAAAATGTTTGGAGTTATTTATTTATTTAATCAATACATCTATATCTCTATTATTTGTTTATGTATCTAATCAATATATCTTTATCTCTCCCCTTTTTATCCTTTCTCTATTTCTTTTTTTAATCAATAAATTTGTGAGCCTCTCCAGGGAAATGGTCCAAATTCAAACTGCCATTAAAAAAAAAAAAAAAATTGAGTTAAGGGTAAACTGTTCATTAGATTGGATTAAAAAAAAAAAAGAAACAAAACAACAAAAAAAAACAACACATAGCAACATATTTATAGGCAGAATTCATTAAAATCTTTTTGCCTAGGCGTAAAGAAATGATTCGGGAGTCTATTTCTGCCGAAAAATGAAATATGATGACTATCTACCTATTTTAGCCCTGTCTCGAAAGTGCCGAGCGCGACATGTGGACCATTTCCCTAGAGCACCTCACACTTATATCTGTAGTTATTTCTATCTCTATTTTTTTTTATTTATTATTTACTTATTTATTTGTTGAATCAATTTATTTATATCTCTATTTATTTATTTACGTATTTATTTGGCTGCACCACATGAACCGCGTCGAACTGATTACATTATCCAGAGCGCTGTGACTGTGACAATAGACAGCCGGGGGTCTAGACAATGGGGCAAAGAAAAATAAAAACAAATGCAATTTGCAGTTGTACAAGAGCGCCCCGCTGGTGCATGCGAGGATGTTCATTCAGTTGATGAGTTCAGGACAGCTCAGAGGCAGCCGGGGGTCCAGCGTACTGTTGAGCCACGTAGACTCATGATTCATTTACCAACAAAAAATATAACAACAAAACAGAACGAAATGCTCACACGCAATGGGTTAACGCAGAGCTGTCTTAACGCATTGGGCACACCAGGCAGTTGCATAGGGAGCCCAAGGGTTTAAGGGACCACAGGCATGCAAATTTACATAGGTTTTTGAAACGGGGAAGAAGATCCCGCCTTGCTTTGGCCAGTAGGCCTTAATGATGTTAAGACGGCCCTGGGTTAGAGCAGCGGTTCCTAACCCTCTAGGCACCGCCCCTATTTCTGCCTGTGGACGAGTTCTGATTTTGTGAGAGTTTGGTCTTGTCATACAGGTAGAATGCGCATATCCGCCATCGTTAGTGTCCGGACCCACACATCATCATAGCGATTGTGGCATTGATTGTGATTTGTTGGCTGATTTGCATTGCGAGCCACGAACCAACCGGCGGCGAGTTAAAAGTAGGTCGCTACAGTAAACAATGGCACGAGTGTACATGTTCAATGGGAGACGTCCGGTCAGTTCTTTCACTTTCTTTCCCCTGTTTACACGGATGGTAGGGAATCTGACTAGCTTGGATCCATCCTTTCCACCGCTGTGATAAAAATAAACTACAATGCAACCAGCAGGCATTTTAACCGCTTAGACATATCTCGAAGTTACACTAATCAGCTGATTCACCGGCCATCTGTAGTGGCGGAAGAAGAAAACAAAAACACTCTGTGACGTCATGCGCATTCTACTTATGATCAAGCGGTTTTTTTATGATCACTTAGCAGATTTATTGTGCATATTCTAGAAAACACAAAAGATAACCAACTTTTATCGGGTTAAGTTCTTGTGGGAACTGCAACTGAGTAATGAATGTCTGTGTGTCACTGGTGATACAGTATGCTGCCTAGAAGGTCAATTTTCTAAATCCTATCTCCCCACTTTTATGTTCCATTCTCATGGCTTTATCTACCCCATTCCCTGTCTCCATACACACACAACAACCTCAGGTGCGATTCAAAGAAACATTAAAGCGTCCTCGACATGCAGAACATCTAGAGATCCCGCACACCGACTTAATACCTGCTGTTCCCTTCTATATCAATACAATTTTTGGCAACTCTGCCGGTGAACTCAGTTTTATACAGAACTTCAAAAAAAATATATATATATTTCTGAAATTTGAATTGATGAACTCCGATTATCAGGCCTGAATAAAGTGTCTAAAAAAAAAAACAAGAAAATGTGAAAGGCGTAAAGTGGTCTTTATCGTGTCGAAGCGTCGTAAAACCCAAATTCAAACATTTAACTCAAAACTCGTAGACCACCGATGCCAGATGTATGGAATTAAGTGACAAGCTGAATATCCATACAATGAAGAATTAAAAAAAAAAAAAATGAGAGCAACATTGTACTTTTACAACACTTGTAATGTATCCTGTACGCAACAACACGAGTATTTCCCCCTGAAATCCCCAAATTTACTTTCTTTAGAAACGATTTTGACATGCAGTAAGTGAAATAAAATACCGCTTTATGCATTACGAGCCATGTCTCTTTCAGTGTGTGTAAGTATTTCTTTATGAGTGTGTGTGTGATTAATCCTGCTGGTCCTCGAATATTTCTATTTCTATTTTTAAAAAAACCTCATCAAAGCTTTGAAACAATGGCTAAAGTACGACATTTTTGTGTGTGTTTATGTTCGTTCTTTTTCGTTTCAAAAGTCCCTTGATGGCTGACTGACTAATGAACCTAAATAATGAACACGGGGACAAAGAAAGATAGGGTTGTGGACTCTTAGAAATGGTCGGACAGTATCTGGATCTAGACAGAAGGACTGACAGACAGGTAGACAGATAGATAGATGGGCAGCCATTCCGACAGACAGACAGACAGACAGATAGCTAGGTGGCTCAGGCAAACAGCCAGGCACATACACCGAGAGAGAGGGACAGAGAGACAGGTGTACAGGCATACTAATAGACAGACATTCCGACAGACAGACACGCCGACAGGTATGTGGCTCAGGCTCCTTTCTCCCTCCCTCCTTTCCCTCCCTCACCAATGTAACCCGTTCCCTCGCAAGGTTTCGGTGACCTGGTATGAGCTCAGTAATATCTTTTCCTCTCAGGCGTACTCTCATGACCCGATTGAGAATAATACTAAAGTAAACAGTGCTGTTATTTTGGGGGGGGGGGGGAGGGGTGGGGAGGCATTATTACCTTCTTAATGATAGCCAGGGAATGATGATGAAAGCAACAGACAGACATGGTGAAAGACGTCGAGGAATGTGTATGGTATTGCCGCGACGTTTTCTGACAAGTGAACTTAGCCCAGACAAGCCTGCTTACGTCATGATTGTACTTGGTGTGTTTGGAAAACAACGCTGTCGTTTCTGGGAAGTCAGAAGTTCTATCACTTTGTAATTGTGTGATCTGCTATATCAATTTCAGTTAAACGTATAGAATGTTGTTACAAGTAAGCACGCCCCCCCCCCCCCAAGTTTTTTGCGCTAGAAGTACGTATTTTAAAGCCTATTGTCACTCCAGAACTACAGAGCTCCTCCTGATATACTCCTAACAACAGCCTTAATTAATTATTCTTTTAGATTTTCTTTTTGTTTTCCTCCTGTTTTTTTTTTTTTTTTGGTTGAAAGGGTAGGGGGCAAAGTTAGAGATTCGATAAGATTTAGGGTTGAAGATAAGTCCGGGGTAAGAGATAGTAACGTATACGTAGACGCCCCCAGTGCAAAAAGCTTTGGGTGCATACGTACCAGTAACAACAGCCAGAAGTACATGTATGTATATCTCAGTGGATCTCAGAGTCCCAGGTCACATTTTATCTCCCTCTTGCGAAAGCAGATTTCCTCAATTAATCCCCAATTTTGAACTATCATCTAATAATATTTTTTTTCACTATTATATTTTTTACTTTGTAAAGTTTTGAAACAGTTTATTAAGATTAAATGGCACAAACTGAACTCAATTGAAAAACGAAATTCTTATTTCAATTCTTTATAAAACTACTATATTCGATTTCATTCATCGCCCTTTTAATTGTGCATATTGGTATAAACTCTGTAGGCTCAGTATAAAGAACGCATTCTAGCTCAGTGTAGGGTTCCTCTTGTAACTGAAATTCCTCCCCTTAGATTTGGAATAATTTATTCCTGCCCTTGGAGTCAAATGACTCCGTTTTGACAACCACTCCTATATCCAATGTTAATTCTGTAAGATCTTTCATCATTTAAAAAAAAAAAAAATTCAGTTCAAATCTTTTTTTGAATTGACTTACTAGGGTTTATCAGTTTGTGTATTTTCTGTCTTCTCTTTAGTTTGCTTTGTATTGTTTGGGTTTTATTTCTCACGCAGGGTTTCGCAACATACAACCTTTTCTTTTTGCTCAATTTTGACTTTGCTTATACCCCTGCTGCGACCCCCCCCCCCCAGCTTTTCTGTGATTTTTATGATATTTCGTGAACAATTTAAAGTAAGCTGCGACAATTCTGTTGTCACAAATGTTTGACTTTAACGATTTCTTGTGTTTTTAATCTTACCATTCCTCTGTTCTGATTGCATTCCTTATTACTTTTGTAGTAATACGTTACATAGACAACTACAGACAGTTTTCTTTCATCGCCGAATTGCTTTTACTGACAAAATGGCGTTATCATTTCTTGTTTGTTCTGCCATGCCTCCAATCTCTGAAAAACTGGAGAACTTCTAGTATGTAGAAGAGGTATAACATAGACACTTTGACACTTGTCTAAAATGCGTTGTGGCACTTACCAAGCTGTCGCACAATTCCGATTTAATGCTAATTCCTTATCATAACACTAAGTCAGCAATCAGTAAGCGTCTAATTTCTCAGTTGTGCAAAGGATGGAGTTGGAACAAACAAGAACTGATGTTACGAAATATTGGTAATTACTCGTAAACTGTAGAATAATTTGTAAGTATTAACCATTGTATGGGAGCGTCTTGTCAGTGAAATCTATAATATAAAACCTTCTTCATAATGAATAGGCTCGGAAGCTGCTGACCGGACCTTTCTTAAAGTTGGCATGAGGTGAAATATGGTTGGGGATATTCATGGCTTTACGGGGGCGTACTTAGGCACGGCCGTGAAAAACTTTGCAAAATGTGCTGATAATAATTGAATCATTAATTTGCAAGAATGCGACATGTTACGAAGCCCATACTCACGTCCTGTTGGATGAAACATATCCGCTTCCGGCCGGAAGAGGCGCTCAAAACTTAGGAGAGATAAGGACAGGAGGAAAGAATGATTGTGTGAACTACTGGTAATGTCTTTTTATTCAATCTTCTATTCAGGGTTTTCTATCTATCTATCTATCTATCTATCTATCTATCTATCTATCTATCTATCTATCTATCTATCTATCTATCTATCTATCTATCTGTCTGTCTATCTATCTATCTATCTATCTATCTATCTATCTATCTATCTATCTATCTATCTATCTAGCTATCTATCTATCTATCTGTCTATATGTCTGTCTATCTATCTATCTATCTATCTATCTATCTATCTATCTATCTATCTATCTATCTAT
>OZ007576.1:27925745-27940745 GCA_963931925.1 Onchidella celtica | reverse complement strand
ACTCTGTGCATCTTTTTGTCCATCTGTTATCTTGTGTCCTAACTTTCTCCTAACTCAAACTCAGCCTGGGAATCAGGGCAGTGTGTAAATGCTCACAGCTTCATTATATTTAGTGAGTCACTCCCCCCCCCTCACACACACAAAGTGGAGAAGCTGCGGGCCCCTCTCTCCTGTTTTAAATCTATATATGTGTGGTTCAGTAACATTAATCGTACATCACTTTTTGTCTTAGTTACAGAATATTTTATGCATTATTTACATAATTTGAGGATGACGTGAGCGAAATTTCCGTGCAGATGTGTCCCACGGCACTGGAGATTCATTTGTCACTGACAATGGAAAAAAGCAAAAAGTGTGCAGATTATGTATTGTTTCCATGGTTGCAAAATGTGAACTGGTGGAATGTTGTATGGCATGGAAATGGAACAAAACAGTTCGATGGCTTGTGTGTGTGTGTGTGTGTGTGTGTGTGTGTGTGCGTGTGTGCGTGTGTGCGTGTGCGTGTGCGTGTGCGTGTGTGTGTGTGTGTGTGTGTGTGTGTGTGTGTTGTTTTTTTTCTTATTTTAAGTCCAACAGAAAAATTCACGCATATCCGGAGAAGGCACTAGGCCTGCGGATCTACGACAGAATTATTTTCTTACTTGGACCGGCATCGCATCTTGTCCTTTCTGAAAGACGCTGAAATCTGCAAAGTGATTTAATTTTTTTTAATTTTTTTTACAGATTTCCAAACCTACTTTTTGGTCACACGAAACTGTTTTTTTTTCTTCAAAATTTGCTTCAGACAGACGTTTTTCCGGGTAGACTTTTATTTGTGAAATTTTAATCGATCAAGTTCTGATACTAATGCTACAGTAAAAATAACCAAATTTATGATATTATGGTTATAAAGAAAGAAAGCAGCAACAACGGCAAAGGCGCAAAGTGGCCGGTACCGTGCCGACCTCAAACCCAATCCATGAGAACACAATATCGTGGAAAAAAATAAATAATCATTGGCATTCTGACTCGCACCGTTCTACGATGTTTCTATTTGTATCATTTTGTTTATTTCTTTAATTTTCTATCCTGCTATATTTTTTCCCCCGAAGAGGCTTAATGTACCCAAAGCTTGGTTTGTCTTTCCTTTTCGTTTGCATTTTATTGTATCGTAAATCTACCTATATTACTTCTTCGCGAGGCTTTTCTACATACAACTTTTTACTTTTTGTCCCATTTTGACACCGTGAATTCTCAGTAAGTACCCTTTCAGAGGTAGCGGGACTTCGCGCAGCGGGAGTTCACGACGCTGGTGAAGATTGCACTGACCTGCTATAGGACCTGTCTGAAGAAAGCGGACGGCGCGAACTCACGTCATCCTCAGCCTTCTTAACCCAAGCATGAACTCACGATCGTTGACAGGGATCCAGCCAGCAACCTTATAGAAATCCAACGTGTTGGATTGACGTCAAGCTTACACATAGGAACGACATCGTCCCTATGTATATCCGCTGGGAATGAAATCGCTCCGACGTCTGCCCTTAAGGTAACCTTACCAATCATACGGAAATCAAACGTCGGATTGGCGTGGGGATGCTGATAGGGGATCTAATAAATGCAATAAACTCTGCGGTCATATTTGTGCCACATAGTGAAATGGCGGGAAGCAGAGGAAGAGCGTGTTTTTGTGGTTTCTGGTCCCGAGATTCGTTCCATAGTTTCCGCTTATTATTAGGAGAATGAGACATCAGTTTGCACTGTATTGATAGCCAGACTTCATGCCTATCACATTTTATTTTACCCTCCCTACCCCCCCCCCCGCCTCACCATCCCATTCGTCATTAAACATTTCAAAATTTAATGTGATGAATTTAGAGTGTTTGTGTGTGTGTGTGTGTGTGTGTCTGTGCGTGTATGCTCGCGCGCGTGTGTGCTTGTACGCCCATGTGTGTGTGTGTGTATGTGTGTGTGTGCGCGCGCGTGTGTGCTTGTACGCCCGTATGTGTGTGTGTTGAGTGCATAAATATTTACGAGGATGAACGTACCTTTGCACTGATTGATTGAATGGCCATTTGTGTCTGACCCCTTCCCCCTGCACGCATACACACACACACCACTCTTCACTCATTTTGTTATTTTGCAAAAGATAATTTTTCTGACATTCACTACTTTGGATGGCCATAAAGATATCCAGTGTCTGGGATATGCCCACAGGTGAACTTCTTTTGCGAAATAACGATCCGTTATAGTCTGCCGCATGGCAATGGAGTCCAAGTTAAGACCAAGGAGGGCAAAAATATAAATACGCCAATAATTCCATAGCCTCTCTTCTTGCATGAAGTATCGCACTCACTCGTGTTAACAGTTCCGCCTTTTCACACCACCTGGAGTACCTAATTTAATCAAACGAACCATTCCATTCCTGGTCAGTTGAAGTATCGAGGTTAATCAGGCCAACGATCCGTTTCTCGTCATGTGAAGTTGTGCGAATTATCAAGTCAAGGAGTTGACCATCATTTCACGAGGTGTAAAGTATCGCCCTAAATCAGGGTATCAAACCAACGATTCCACTATTTAACGTATCGCGAAGTATCGCACGAACTTAAGTCAATGATGCCACCTCATTTCTTGGTGCCCGATCTCGCCTCGAGGAATTTCAAAGAAAGGTTCACTCTCACATTTGTCGGTCGCATTCTCTGGATAATTTATTTCCATGTGTGTATTGATGATACCATTGTGTTTCTGGATGACAAGCTTCGGTTCACATGCGTGCACTCTTGGTTAATATCAAACCAAATGATTAAGTTATAATATTATACTTTCTTAATTTATTAAATACCCTACCGGACGTAAACTTCACACTTAGCAAAACTTTAAGACAGTTAACAAATTAGGGAGGTTTAGGTCCGGAACGTCACAGCCAGTTGCTACCAGCAAAATGTACACCCAAGAAATAAGCGGAGAAGCTGACTGTGTCTGATCGGGCTAAGTATGACTGGATCTTTCCGGATTTGCTAAGTATAGAAAAGTATGGTGTGCACTTCTTGTCTGCCAGCAGCTGTCTGTTCTAGGCTTGGTATGATATAACATAATACCCCCTAAACTGATTTGAATTAAGCGTGTAGAGAGTCAAAATGTTAACTCCCAAACTGGAATTTAGTGCTTAATGACATGAAAAGCCATCATGCACTCAGTAGACGGAAACTTCTTCAGACAGCCACAGTCAGATTGTCGCTTGGTGAAAAGGCTTTTTCTAATGGTGGGCCTAAATTATGGAACAACATCTGTTCAGCGTTGATACCAGGAAAAGTGAATATTCATATTGGATCACAACTGAATTGTTTAGGGTTACTTTCATTGAAACCGTATGATGTCCCTTTTTGGTCTCAAAGGTTTGAGGAAGAGAGTTGATCAAGTGTTTGTTAATGTGTGTGAGTGGGAGCATGATGAATTGATTGTATGTTGATTCTATTTTTAATTTTAGTTCAGCGTCTTAGAGAGCGCTATACAAGCGAATTATTACAGTACATTACATCCAGATTTGAATTCAGCTGAATGCTTACATTTAGCCAGCGACCATGTAGTTCATTCTTGCAAGGTTTTAATCTTTGCGATTATGAGTCAAAGCCAGTGCTGCGCTCACTGAATCAAGACTTGATTTTTGAACGGTTTTGACTCAGAATTGGAGCTTCCTTCAAATCAGGTAACAAGACATACCTGGTTCAGTCTCACCAGTGCGCAGGGCATCGTTCTGACTCCTTAGTCCACAAAAAAGAGACAACTTGTCTCAGTGCGCTGTCATAGGCCCTTCTTGCATACTGTAAGGGTCCATGTGTTCTTAGCGTCTATGAGCTGAAGAAACTAATATTGCAACATACGTGGGCGTATCACCACGATTGCAAGGTTGGTGAAGGCCTTTTTGCTGTTAATTATAGAAGACGATGTTGTTTCTGGCAGAACATACTTAACTCTTATTTTCATTTGCAGTTGTTATTGTTGCCTTTGGACTTGAAGAAATAAATGGAGTTGACGTATAACATTTGCAAGGTGTCCTACCGGCAACACCTCTGAATCGGTCTCATATCAAACATTCAACTTGAGCCCCGAATAGCCCAGTAAAAAATACAAGTCAACAAAATCTATACAAGAAAGAGCTGGTGAAAGAAATCAATTTCTCAGCCGCCTACATAAGTTGAATACCATGTTGAAGCCGAACAAAAATACACGATATATTTGCCGCTCTCGCGATCATTATTTTTATCAAACAGTTTTTCGTTTATTCTGTCTTAATGAACAAAAACAAACAAACAAACAAAAAAAACCAAAAAAAACCGCGTTGTTATTTTTATGTTATAGTTAATAAATTCCTGTGATCTTGTGGAGGACGGATGTGTTTGGCATCTCTCTGTTGATTCAGTTCACACTTAAATTTCCTACCTTTTCTTCGCCCTTTGTGCTTCGGATAGATCTGGATATACTTTTCTACTGCAAGGCAAATCACTTATTTAATCACCTAGTGCCTCCACTGCCTTGGCACATTAGTCAAAATGTGTTTAATTTTCCATCTTGTTACATTTGTTCTCGAAGAAGGTTAATATGCTGAAAGCTTGAATTATCTTTCATTTTCCTTTACCTGTGAAGGCATTGTTTCTGTATTATTTCTTGGCAAGGCTTTGCTACACACAACTTTTTTTTTTTTCGCGCCCTGTCATCTTTGCTTCAAGTTTGGCTGTGACCTCATAGATTTTCTATGGTTTTTTAATAATATCTTGGCACATTAGGCCCTCCTCTTTCTCCAACCTGCATGGTCCTCTCCTAGCCCCTCTGATTCCTATCAGCTGATGCCTCGTTATTGCAGATCTTTTTCTGATATGGTTTCTCCTGGTGACTTTTAGTCTTTCCCCTTTTTCTCTTGCCTGTTGGTGTCCAGTCTATGACCCTATTCGGAAATCTGGCGTTTCCCGTTCTCAGTATGTACGCCCGGACCATTTACAGCTTTTCTCTCGTAAAATCTCTGTCGCCTAATTTTGTTATACAATTGTTCTCGCTAATTCCCATGCTATCTACTGGTTTGTCAAAAACCAACTGGATACCCACAAACTACTAATGAATTGGCAAGAAAATTGCAAAAAGTACTGCTATTCCTGTATCGAATGACGTGCCATTTACAGTATTTATGGTATTAGCCATAATGGTGTATGTGGCGTTTTGCCGATTTTGAGGTTTTGTCATGAAACTGGTACTTCACTCATAATTTCATTATGATTGTATGCGTGTTATTCGAATCGGATAAAAACTTTTCGAGATAATGTGTTTGTGACTTAACGTTGTATGCGTTTTAGCCCTTTTGCCGACTAAACTTCATTCTTCATTTTCTCGAAAAGGCAAAAATGCACATAAAACAACAATATAATATTATGGCATATACCCAAAGATGTACCAGTCGACCAAAGCAAGATAAATCTTGCCAATTATTTGTAACAAGTCCAATCATATCTAGATTTAGGTCACATTAATAGCGGCACATGGATTCGATGCATATATTAATAGAACTTATAGCAGAATACACAAATGTCATAGTGGCAATTTTCCACCGGCAATGTGTAAAGAGGCACAGAACGAAATATCCGATCATAGTTTTCGATTTTACCCAGTGAAAATGCATCTCTTATTTTTGCGGCTCAAAAATATTGTAAGTAAATGATATTAAAGACTGATCTTTTTGGCAAAATGGACATGTGATTTATTGTCAGAAATTGACGCAGTACACAATTTCATAATTTTTGGTCACGCAGTCACTCTGTTTTGGTGCTTACATGTTCATCTTCTAGCTCCAGTATAGCATGTTTTTATGATCTCCTATGGAGATTTACCGCTAGGCACTGCCAAGACCAACAGATGGTCGTTTCTTGTCCGGAGGGTATCAGTCTATTTTGATCACCCGACGAGTTAAATGGTGATGTCACGACATTGGGTCTCGATGAAGCCCGTGGTACCAGCCAACTAATTTGAACACACTGAACATTCAGTGTCATGGCGTCACAATCTAGCCAGTCGGCCGATTCAGAATGGGCTAGTGCGTGCCTGGCCTTATCGTAAAAGAACAAAAAATAATTACCTAGCCAGGCAACTGATTTTCCATCGAAGCCCAGGTAACCCACACACTGTAACCATTAACATCTATCTACACAGGTAATATCGGATCTGTAAGTCAACGTTTATTACAGAACCGCGGGCTCAGGGTTCAGTATTCTATACGGTCAGGGAAGGGGGGCGCACTTTTTTTGGGGGGGGGGGCATAAAGCCTGGGAAGTTCAACAACCTCTTTAAGATCAGCCGCATGACGAGATATTTCCGATAAGTTGGTAGTCAAATAACGATACTTAATTTCAACAAACTCCAGTGGCTTAAAAAAGTAAGTAACAAAAAAAAAAAAGTTGCTTACATAAAGTAGTACGTTACTATGGTCAGCCCTCACAGTTATTGTAGTCCAACAGATAGTTATACGAAATCTGATATTTCCTAAACCTTCTCTCTCATCCCAACCCCTTTGTAAACGTCTTAAGGAAATACTGATTATGAAAATAGTAGCCATGGGCGTACCAACCAGAGAGGTTTGGGGGGGGGGGGCACTAAGCCAGAGGTCTGGGGTGGGGGTGGGGCCAGCTGCACCTTTAAATTTGGACAAAGGAAGAAGAAAAAAATGGGACAGAGAAAGCAAAAGGATTAACAAATTAACATTGATGTAAAATTTTTGACAAATCAACCCCTCTGCCAAACCCTTCTTTTAAGCAAAGAGTTCCCACACACCCATGGCAGTAGCCCACGTGTAACAGTAATAATAATAATAATAATAATAACAATAATAATGATAAATATAATAATAATAACAATCATATTACAAAGGAAGTAAGACCTCCAATGTAATCATGAAAGGCTTTTTAAGTGCTCAGCCTTAACTTCTCTGAAATATCAAATTTCGCATAGAAAGACGTGAAGGTCTACTTAGGCGAATTTTAAACGGTCTTGAAGTTCACTATATTTTTTTATTACTTTCGTTGATTTTGAGCCACAACTGACGTGAACAGAAGAAAGTGGCTCCGACATTTTGAACTGGGAAAAAAAGTCTCATTTTCGTTGAGTAGAATTGAAAAGTTTGACAGGAAATTTCGTCCTGCTCCTCAATTTATACACCGAGGATCAAACTTCTACTTCAAAAATGACATCTGTGTGATCCCCGAGTCAGCGGGCCAACTGGTGAGAACAATAATAATAACGTACATTTCTACAGCGCAAACTTCCCGTCTAAAATAGACTGTTGGAGCTTTACACTTCAAATTGAATAATCACTGCCAAAGACAACTCATTAAGTGGTCATGCAATGTAAACTATATAAGGTACAAAATTGCCTGTTGAATTTCAACAGGATGTTCACGCTAAACAAAATAATAAGAGACAAAAATAGCACACACACATACATACCCACACTCACCCACACATCTATACACCTCCCCCCCCGTATACACACACACACACACACCCCTACACACACACACACAATGTATTTGTCTAACGCACCCAGCAGTCAATTCGTTATAATTTTGTCTGCCGGCTTATGATCGCATTATCAAAGGGTTAAGAAACATCAGGTTTGGGGAGAAAAAAGGCCCGGGGGGGGGGGCCGAAGGGGGAGGATGCAGATTTTTTTAAAAATTATTATTATTCATTTACATTGTGCTGTTCCGTTCTCTCGCCCTGATTCTCAGCTTCCCGCTCAACACCTCTCGCCAATGCTTGCTCACCTAGAGATTTACCTTGTTTTATACCCGGTTAGTTCAACTGGAGGATTGTAGTCTCTGTGTGTTCTCTAAGACCTGGTTGTGGGGAGGGGGAACCCGACACTGGCATGTCTCTGTGTTTGTGCAAAGGTTATTCTCTTTTATAAGTTACACAACGGAGTGACACGTGCCTTCGGTGTTGTGCAATTGGAAATGTGTCAAAAGTGAGGTTTTTTCAGTACATTTTACTGTGTTTCTGAGCCTTTTTATTCTGTTTTGTGAAGAGATTATAAGAGTTTTGAATAGACGGTAAATTGTACTTTTATTCTTGTACTTTCGAGCCTTTTATTCTCTTTTTTTCTGAGAGGATTTATAAGCGTTCTGAATAGAAGGTTAACAAAATAATGTGCTTTTAGTACTGTCACTTTCGAGCCTGTATTCTATTTTTTTAAGGGATTACAAGCGTTTTGATAAGACAGTAAATTGTGGTTTTAGTATTGTCATTTTCGAGCCTTTCATTTTGTTTTCTTAAGGGATTCCGAGCATTTTGAAAAGATAGTAAATTGTAGTTTTAGTATTGTCACTTTTGAGCCTTTCATTCTGTGTTTTCTGGGGGAATTTACAGGTATTTTGAATAGAAAGTAAACAAAAAAATTGATGTGCTTTTAGCTTTGTCACTTTCGAGTTTTTTATTCTATTTTCTGGAGGGATTTATAAGCATTTTGAATAGACGGTAAAAAAAATGTGCTTTTAAGTATTGTCACTTTCGAGCCTTTCATGCTCTTTCTTGAGGGATTTATAAGCGCTTTGAGTAGAGGGTAAAAAAAATGCGCTTTTAGTCTTGTCATTTCAGAGCCTCTTATTCTATCTTTTGAAGGGATTTATAAGGTTTTGAATATACGATATTGACCTTGTCTGTTTAGATATATTAGCTGTGAGGTTAATCTTTACATCTTATTCGCTGTTTCTGATGGAATATACAATGAATGGGTCTCTTGAATACACGGTATAAATGAAATGGCTCATAACTGCCCTGCCTTATGTTGGCCTTGTTTTACTGACTCGGCAAACTCGTGACGTATGCTAACATGAATTGCATGGCTTCAGGGCTGGATTAACTATCAAGCAAAAATATTAAGCATTTGGCTTAGGGCATGAAGGTAGGAGGGGGTCACCATGGAAATTTTTCTTTGCCCGATTCACCATGGACCGCATGGTGCAAAACTGTACATACAGGGTGCAGCCGAACCAGGGTCCACAAAAAGGGACCCCCCCCCCTCCCCCCCCCTGCAATAAATGAAAACATTTAGTATTTCCTAGCGTATAAGGTTCGCTGTTTTGTTTTTCATGGTTTATTTTTGTTCATATTTTGAATTACATATTGTAGTTTATAATTTGTATGGGGACACCGAAATCAATTAACGGTTGGGGGCCTCTGAATGTCTTAATCCGGCCTTGCATGGCTTCTATAATATTTTATTTTAAGTATTGGATATTTTTCTCTGTATCCATAAAAATATAAACTAGACTTCTTAGTTTGTTTTAATATAAATTTTGCCGCTAATATGCTTTTACCATGTTTACATTTTACAGTGACAGCTCAATTTCGATTTTTAAGATGATCATAAAATGATAAAATTGTATGGAAGACCCAACTGGTTGGCTGACGCGCGAGGTCTCATTAAGTTTGTAGTGACGCGAACGTCCAAGTTACACCTGAAAAAGGAAAAAAATAGATTATACGACATAATCATAGTTTATTTCTGGAAAAAAAGCAGGAAGTAATTCTATCAAACATAATAACTATAAAATTATGAACCAGGCGATGAAATCCAAGGCCGCACAGTAAGATGTCGTAACTTGACTTTTAAAAAAATAAAGGTGAGATCTTTGGCATACTTGTAGCCCTTGACAACCTACAAGCTATGTTATAATCAGGGGATTACATTCTGAAAACTAGGGGTTAAATAACGTTTAGTTTTTAAAACAAATGTGGCAACCATTAAGTCTGATAAAGTTTTTTGCTTCTCCTGAAAAGAAATGTAAAAAACCGAGTTACGATAATTTGCCATGGAGCCAAAGAAATAGAAGCAAAATTTACCAAGATTAAAAAAAAAAACAAAAAAAACTTGAGATACAATCATGTTTGTATGTGAATGAATCTGAAGAAATTGTACTTAAGGCGAAGGTCCAATTTCCTGAGAAAACTCTCCCCAGGGGAAACATTTACTATGTAAATTGAATTTTGCTAATACTATGAAAGAGTAGCCATTTTCCTGCATTCGGTTAAAACATTTTCCCTGCAATGGTCTTCGAAACATTTTATTATAATTTTGTTTAAAAACAGGTATAAAAAAAAATTCTCCTTAAGCCCGGTTTTGTCAGATTCGCCCTTGTGTATAAAGCAAAAGCACTGTTTTTACTTTGCAAGTTACGCCTTTAATTAATAGCACAACAATAAGAGGTCAACGTACGGCTTGAAAACCTAGAACACACACAGATTATTCAACCAGGTTTTTGTGGTTACTCAGTGGGTGAACTAATGTTCCCGAGCAGCTGGCTCGCCAGGATATCAGAAAATTATAGCCATGCCAAAATTACGGACAATTATCATAGCTGGTGCTAGCTGGGTTTCCCCCATCTCATTAGGAGACATGAGTGGGCGCTCGACTTGTTTACGCATATATGCGTGAATGCGTGTTAAGTATGAGAATATTCTTCTATTTCACTGTTCGAAGGGTTTTGAGGTTTCCGTCTCCGTTTCTGTGCACACGACAACACAGCTTTAAGGTGGGTTTTCATGTATACAGAAACGGTTAAGTCAAAAACCCTTCGAGTAGTGAAATAGAGAGGATATTTTCGTAGTATGGAAATGTCCTTTCCCAGAGGCATACAAAAACTCTTTCTTTTTACAACTGGGTGGA
The DNA here is from genome assembly GCA_963931925.1 of Onchidella celtica. Lineage (NCBI taxonomy): Eukaryota > Metazoa > Mollusca > Gastropoda > Systellommatophora > Onchidiidae > Onchidella > Onchidella celtica. The sequence continues at coordinate 27,930,064 of OZ007576.1, read as the reverse complement.
TTTTTGACGTTTCCTTTGCCGTTTCTGTTTCCTTACGCATGGAAACACAGCTTTAGACCACATAACTAGAGTGCATATAACAAGCATGTCGAAAAGTTTTACAGTGAGTTTCTAGTTTTTCTTTCTTTCTGTTTTTTTTTTTTTAAACGTCACCAATAGTTCCTCCCGGGAAAGGTGGGGGGGGGGGGGGCTGTTTAGAAATGCCTTCTCTGCTGAGGTTTGTAGGTCAGTTTGAGTCCCAGATACGAAATTTAAAAGATTTGCAACTGCTTTTGTGGGACCTTCAAGGAGACTACTAAACTACTAATAGTATGATATCGAAGGCGGCACAGTAAACTGTAGAAACTCGGGTTTTACAAAAGGAAGTGCATATATCCGTACAACACGTTGTATGGATCTGTACAACACGTTGTATGGATATGGACAGTGCATATCCGTACAACATGTTTACCAAAAGCGCGACTAGCGAAGGTGTGCTGAAACAAAACTTGGTATGGTGTTCACGAATTTAAAGTGACAACACATGGAATAGTCAGATGGACCTGGGGGCGTGAGGGTCTAGTCAGTTTGTATCAATGGGCGGTAATCAGATTGACTAATCAGTCGAAAAGGGGTCGGGGTAGCCATTGGTGATCGACGTACACTCAAGTATATTATTAGCGCAGATCACGCAATCTCCGAACAGCCGAAGTTGGATTGTTTTGCTACTAAGCCGATTCATATTTTTAAAAACTATGCAAACTAACAAGGTCAGTAGTATTAGTCATTGGTGCTGACCGTGAGTATTCCGGTGTGTGTTCTACGTCACCGAATTGTGTGCGTTGTACGGATATGAGCTTCCTTTACAAAATGTTTCAGGAGTAGCAGAACACTGCATAACTGTCTTTATCAAACTTAACATTATTAAAAGTGTGAAGTTATCTTGAGTTAAGCGGTGTGTTAACTGACATGATTAAGGGTTACGTTTGACAAACGTTTTTGGGATTGGGGATGGGGTTAGTAATAATTATATTTCCTTCGACTTTGATCATTTTAATATCTTTTCTCACTCTTGCCCCATTTAAATACTTTAGCGTGTTTTCAGGAGATAACGGGATTCGGCAATCCTTCCCAAAATTGTCATTTGGACAACACGGAGACCTATCTTTCAGTGCGCATCGGCTGACATTGCGCACCTTTTTTGGGGGGTGGGGGGTGGGGGGTGGGGGGGGGGCATAGCGGCTGAGAATCCCCACTTTGCCACTTTCAAAGATGAGCTGTAATCCAAAAGAATTGGGATTTTTTGGGAGAACCAGATATATTTATAGTCTTATAATTTCCGGCCAAAGACGAAATAAACTTCAAAGTTATGTAGAAGGACAAATTATATGACATCAAGAGAAACAAATCAGTTCCACTGAATTTTCCTCGTGAAATCTCAAAATTTGCCCTATTTGAGAACGACTGATCTAAAGTATAAAAGAAAATGAATAATTGTAGATCTTTCAGATTTCGTGACCATTGTTACAAGAGGAAAATTGGGCGGAGGGTGGAAGTGGGGTGTGTAGTGGAATCGAGATCATGATTTATTCATGTGCTTAAGTCTCTGGCACTCTTATACTTCATGCAAGTCTTGCTGTTACGGCGTGTGTTCTAAGTCAGAGAAAAGATGAATGAAAAAGTCTGAGATTATTAGAAAGTGTGTAACGCTGGCTTGTAAGTGTGTTTCCCCTGCGCATTATTTGCTTTTGTTCTTATTGTTGTGCAAGTCCTGCTGTGACATAATAATAATAAGAAGAAGAAGAAATAGAATTTCTATAACGCATTTCTAATAAAATTATTACTCAATGCGCTGTACATTGCATCAATAATTCATGCATACACTTTCCTAATCTCATACTAAAGCACATACTCTCATCCATACAAACTTTCAGTTTCACACACATGGACGCTCTTCCGTCGTTTAGCACTAGGTTATATAATCAATCATAACATCAAAGTACAGAATAGGATCTTGAAAATTTAAGTTTCGGAGGAAAAGGTGATGTTTTACGCTTTTCTTAAAGCTTTCAAGATTCGGTGATTCACGAATATTCAAGGGTATCTGGTTCCAGATAAAAGGTCCAAAATATTTGAAGGATCTATGGCCTACAGTTTTATAGTTTTTAGATGAGATGGTGTGTAGACTTGTAAAGAATTTTTGAGATAGCTGGGTGCGGTGTTATTTAAACATCTGTAGCAAAAAAAACTACAATTTTGTATGTAATTCTTTCTGTTATAGGGAGCCAGTGCAGTTCTTTTAACAAAGTCGTAACGTGGTCAGCTTGTTTTTTCTTGGTAATCAATTTGGCTGCGTTGTTTTGAATGACTTGAATTTTAGACAGTTTATCTGATGTTATTCCAGCAAGAAGAGAATTGCAATAATCTATCCGAGATAAAATGAGTGAAGTAACTAATGTTTTGGTAATAGCTACTGTGAGGAAATTTCGAACTCTGTTGATGTTTCTTCGTTGGAAACTTGCATTTTCTGCTAATGTTATTTATTTGGGATGTGAAAGATATATCAGAGTCAAAAGATGATTGTATGATATGTCCGTTGATGTTCATCAACATTGTTCTAAGACAAGGAAAAGATGAATGAAAATATCGAGATTATTAAAAAGTGTGTAACGTTGGCTTGTAAACATTTCTCCTGTGCAATATTTGGATTTCTCTCTTATTCCTTTGCTAGTCTTGATGTGATGGCACTGTGTGTTCTAAGTCGAGGAAAAGCTGAATGAAAAAGTCTGAGATTATTAGAAAGTGTGTAACGTTGGCTTGTCAGCGTTTCTCCTGTGCGTTATTTGCTTTCGTTGTTCTCTCCAAGAAGAGTGATCGTGAGTATTATCTGGAGTGAGTAAATTATTATCGTCAGCCTGTGAATGTGATACTTTTCTTTTATCACTAGTGAACTATAAACAATTTGGCGTGCGTTCCATTAGAATGTGATTCCTGAGCTTTTGTTCCAACCGCCGCTTTCAGGAGACGGCAAAGATAAGAATGGATTCCATTGAAAGGGAGAGATAGATTGACGGATACGGTGGAGCAAAAGAAAAAAGATTGATAGACGGATACAGAGAGAACGTTGTCGGAAATACCAGAAAAAGATTGGAAGACGGAAAGGAAGAAAGTGTTCGGTAAAGGAATAAAGATAGAAAGATGGATACAATGAGGAAAGTAAGTTGCTGAAAAGAAGAACAAACAATAAGATAAAAATATCGGGAATAGGAACAAAATAGAAAGCCGGATACCAAAAGGAAAGTGTAGGGAACAACAGTGAGACGGATACAAAGAGGAAGGTATCGGAAGTGGAAATAAAGGTAGAAGGACGGACACAGAGAAGAAAGCGTTGAGGGAAACACAAAAAAAAACACAAAAACAAGTTAGAATGGTGAAAAATGTCAATATGGAAAATTTCATGTGAGGATGTTCGTGTCTGCAGGCTCGGCAACTGGGATATCTTCATACAGCTCCAAGGATGTGCCAACATACAAACGGCAGGTAGGCAGGGGTAGATAGACAGAGAAGAATGGCATGGGAGAGAGGAATGGAAAGAGAGAGATAGATAGATAGAGAGAGAGAGAGAGAGAGAGAGGGAGAGAGAGAGAGAGAAGAAGAAGAGGAGAAGGAAAAAAGAAGAGTTAAATATGAGAGGAGAAACGGAGAAATTGAGGGGGACGCGAGGGGTGAAGAAATGAAAGCAACAATGAAATTTATGTTTAACTCATTTCTAGAAGTACAATGAATGTTTAGATTTTAACTCATTTTTATAATGAAAATTTAAAAGTTAACTCACTTCTAAGGTCGTGATACAAGTTTAAACTTTAACTCATCCAGAAGAGCACATGATGAAGATTTAAAGTTTAATGTTTAACTCTTAACTCATTTCCAGACCGTATATAATGGAATTTCAAGGTTTGACTCATTTCTGTAGTGTACATAATAAACGTTTGACTCATTTCTGGTGTGTACACAATGAAAGTTTGACTTATTTCTGGAGTGTACATAATGAACGTTCAATTAATTTCTATTCTGGATGGTGCCTAATGAACGTTCGACTCATTTCTGGAGTATGTGATGAACGTTTAAAATTTAACTCATTTCTGGTGTGTGTAAGTTTTAAGGGACACAGCCGCGAACTATATATCACTGTCCCCGTGGAGATAAATGAAATTAGTTTTTTCGAGAAAACTTCTCCTCTTGATTAGTTCCTGTATCAAAATTTGGTGTGGCCTTTTTAACCATTTTGGCTTCACTAGTAAAAAATACATGGTCATTTGAATTGCAAGAATAAACAAGGA